>BGPR01000155.1:0-71937 GCA_013235015.1 Araneus ventricosus
AATAAACCGGCGGCGCGCGCGCGCGCGCGCGGGCATATGAAAATTAGTAATAAAAAGACTAGATTTGAAAGAATATTTACATTTGTTGGCGAAAGTAAGTGACAGTATTTGTTGAAAAAAAAATGGAACCGGGCATATGAAAATATGGATCCCAAGGCCTCACGTGATCTCCCTTCTCTCCTCCCGGGAATATCCCATTATTCAAGATTGCCCGTGCAACGCCGGGCCATGCAGCTAGTAACTATATAATTATTAATATAGGCAGAGTCGTGGAATTAAGACCAACTGGACATTTTTTTAATATACAGTGATGGAGGAATAATTTTAATGAAAAACAAATAGCAGAATTTTTTAGAGTTTATTTATTATGAGAACAGTGTGATTTATTTTTTATGAAATTCAATTTATATTAGGAAAAAAATCAGCTTAAAAAAGTGTCATCGATTCAATCAAGGAAACCTATTGTCTAGATTGGATCACTGATTTCTTTAAGCACAATTAAAGCAGAAATAATTCTTCATTCTCAAATTCACACCAGCACACAATGCATGAACCCAAGTTATGCTATTTTATGCACTGTATCACTTCCTCTTCTCCCTTTTTTTCCTCACATATGATAGAAATGATATGTATCCTAAAGTTTTATATTTTTTTTATCCAACATTTGATGCCGTTGGTGTCCTCTTTTTTTTGCTTTGATTTATTTCAGTTCCAATTTATGAGGACTACTAGCGGTGACTGTATCCAAATGTACTTCTGTAGTTTGTCTGAAGTTTGACTGTATATTCAGCACTATAATGCAGAAAAAATTCATTAAAATTCTTCTACAGGTATTGAACATATGAATAACATACAAAAATTATTGTTATAAATATGTCAATTTTTTAAATCATTTATTTTTCTTATAAAAGGCAATGTTTGTGTGTGTGTGTGCGTGCGATGTCCAGACGAATCTATCGCACTTACAGACTTGAAATTTGGCACACAGGTAGTCTTAATGGTGACTCAATGCATCTCGAAGCCGGAAATTTAAAATCTACAAACTTTTTTATTTAGTGTTTTGTGTCATTTTTGGCACGTTTACGGCTGTAGTATCTTTTCTAATGATTGCTGAAAAACAATCAATGCACCATCGGATAGAACAAACAATTTTCGTTCTAATGAAGTTTGTTTTGAGCTTCAAACGCAATTTATTGAATTTTGAGAAATGTTTAAAAAATAGTCGGTTTTGCCATCGAAATTTTATTTTTGTTTTTAAATTTGCTGCATCCGACGTTCTAATAACACTATTATTTTCAATTTTTTTCAGCTTATATCGGATTTAAAACAAGAACAGTTAAAATAGCTTTTTCAGTTTTTTTAAAAATTAATTTTTTCCTGGTCAGTTGAAAGATATTTTTCTGTAGCGAGCATACTCCCACGGAAGTTTCTCCGGAGCCTTCCCAACTTGCATTGTTACAATTTCATTGGCTGACTGAGCAGAGCGCAGGATACGTCACAACCTTCAACTGAATGACTCCGATTATTATTTTCGGCAGTGTCTTAACGTGTTTATGTCTCGCATATTTTACTTGCTGTATAATAATCATTTTCACGGTGCAATTTTTCACTATTGTTTCGGGTTAACGTACTCTGTCTTGTTTTTCTACAGTTGAAATATCATTATTGCGAAGGAAAATAAGCGGGAAAATAAATAATGCGTATCTTTTGTTTTGTTTTCAGAACTTTTTCATGTCATTGTGGGCGTCCCCCCCCCCCTCTGCATTTTGTTGAAGTCCTGATTCCATGGGCAACGTCGTGCGCGTACTGCTAGTATCATAATGTTTCTTTGAAGAAAGAAGTTCTTTACATTCGACAAGAAAAGACAAGCCCCTCGCCAAGCTTGCCTTCTGTTGAGGGCGCCCGTGGCCGCCCTTTATGTCCATCGTCTTCGTCTTGCAGAACCGGCACTGGGCCCAATCTAGGCGCCGAAACAAATTTGGCGTCTCTCCTCTATAAATTAGTTTACAGATTTGAATACGAAGTATACCTTGAGTAATTTAGCACTTTCGTCCGTTGACTGCTTTTAGATAGCAAAATTCTGCGCTCTCTTAATAGAAAAAATTTTACTTAGACTTTTGATCCAGTTCCGCTTCAAATTTATGAGATAACATTCTAAGTGTCAGATTTTTTATGAGATTCCAAGTTTGATGGATGTCTAGACGCTGTTAATTGAAATTCATGTTTGAACTTTTGATTTTGTTCCGATAAAGATACTGTTACAAATGCTAACAATTAAATTCAAAAAGATTTTTTACAAAAAAGTAAGTTAGGCTTCTTACAATCAAAAACGAAAGTCCAGTATTTATTCAAAATTTAACTTAACATACTCTAAAGCGAAGTTGCAAGGTGACTGAGTCCATAACCCATTGAGTATATTACTTGGATTAGGAGAAATAATCAGAGTATCTTTATAAACACATATTTATTCAGATGAGCACTTCCCAGACATCACAATACAACAAGAACGTATGTGACAGAATAGCAAGTACAGAAATGAATACCGACAGTTAAGATCACAATTAATATCTAAAACTGCTACAGTTACAGTTAATATTCAGGTATGAATTTATATTTAACAGTGACAGATTTCTCACTGAAACCGTCTAAACAAGATAATTAATAAGTATGTAACTAAGGGTGTGCATAGGGTTACCATACGTCCAGACTAGTGTCTGGATTTATGCCAATGAATACGGCGAGAGAAGAATTTAGTTGTAATAGGGAAAATATGACGTATTCGAAAAAACAGACATCATTACAGAAAATTCATTATATCCATTGTTGATGAAAAAGTGGATGAACCCAGGGCCCAGTTCAAACTGAAAATTAAAAGTCTTGGCAGTTTTGCTTTAATTCTATTTTTCATGAATATGATTTTGAATCAGTAAAAATTCTATTTTATTTACATTCTGATGCCTTAAGTTTTTTTTTTTTTTCCAATTCCTCAAACTCTGTGCTAGTTTTATGAAGAGAGTCGTTGGTAGGCAACCTTAATTTTATACAATACCCCCCTTCCAGCGTGTCGGGATTTCAACCAAAAAAATTATGGTAACATTAGGTTTGGAAGTTCTTCATCACATCGTATGGATCTCAAGCTTATGAACAAAATTCGTAAAGCGTAACGCATAAAAATTACTTTCATTAACCCATGAGTTAATATATTTTTCATGTTATTTCACACTTCAATGACGAGAAATTAATTTCTTCACTTTAAGTACAGTAATTCCTCAGTTTTCGCATCGGTTTCGGTTTTCGCCAATTTTTCAGCGAAAAATTTGTCTCTGTTTCCGTCGGCGAAGGTAGCATTTTGCTATGCTACGAACGGCGAAGGTGCGAGTTCGGACAAGTTGTGGACCCAGTGGCGAATCCAGGGGAGGGGGCTGTCGGGCTGAAGCCCCCCCCAGAGGTAAAACAGAATAATTGATTTTATTTAAAATCACTACAACTGCACTTACTTTTTTTTAAAAAAATAATGAAAACGTGACAATATTGCTCTGTGGCTTGACAGGTTCGAAAATTTTCCTACTTTTCTAGTCATTGTACTTGTAGCGTTGACACAGTCGAAGACATTTTTTTGGCTAGTTATTTCATTGTATTTTTTATTAAATTATTGAAAGTATTGTATTGTTTTTTATGATTCTTATTGTCAGGTGAATAAAGTCTGTAAAGTTAAAGTGTTTTGGTTTACATAAGCCATAAGGTTTGACATTCGATACAAAATTTTTATGACCTCACCCCCCACACACACCCCGACCCAAATCCTGGATTCGCCACTGTGTGGACCGATTAGTATGTAGAAGCGAAAAGTTACGAAACAACCGCCGCACAGTGGTTCAGTTTCGGTTTCTAGCGAGACAAAACTCATAGTTTAAAAAATAAAAACAGCGGAACCTTTAAATTTGCACAATTTGAAGGAAATGGACTTCGGTTATTTTCCATGAAATTTCAGAGCATTCCGTTGGATATTTTTTTGATTTGTGACAATTTTTAAATTCTTCTCCTTTGTTTTCTTCGGTGGAAGCTGCCGCAATCTATGCAAAAGCTGTCAATAGCTGAAAAAATATTTAGAAACTCTAAAAAGATTTACCAAATCATGTAAACAGTCTAAAAATAAGGATTATTGAATTTTAACAAAGTCTGATTAGTGTTTTTTTATTTCAAGCATTTCAAATTTTTGCCTATTAATATACACTTTAGGGGAAAAATTCCAATGCTTCTCTCGACGGTTGAAAAGGGAAAAATTTCGTGAGAATAATATAAATGTTATATGAATAACCACAGAGTAGAAGTATCTTCTCTGTGATAAATAACATTAAATCCTAAAAAAAATTACACAAAAGCAATATGAGAACCAATTCTCATTATTCGTTGAAAATTTTCTTTTTTGTCGCGATAACTTCTGAACCATCTTTGTTTTAGACTTATCCAAAATGAATGAATTTTTCGTTTAATTTCGTTATCCATCTTCTCTTAACATTGTGATGTACTGCATTTCATTGTAACATGCTGTATGAGTTCTTCCTCCGAATATTTCTCTGAAGAATTTTTATTTTTTCAAAGAGACGTTTTTTCAGCAGACAGACTGAAAAGAAAGTAAAATTCCAAATTAAGACACGCAAAAACGCAGATAAAACATATTTTGACTTTGTCTGAAAGGTCAATAATTTATTATTCAACAGAAATTTCAACGTACAAATGCGTGCATAAAGGATACAAACCAAAATGTTAAATATTTAAAGAAAGAAAAAATTCCATTTTTTCTAGCCTAATATTGCTCCAACTTACACGGAAAATAATACATTGAATAAAGCTGAAACGATATGAAATATCATATACAAACCTTTTTCTTCCATTCTGACATAAAAAACATGTATAAGATAAAAATAAATCCCTTAAAATGAATTTTCTTTAACGAGACCACGCCCATAATCACACCGCGTAACTAATCAGAGCAATTGGGAAACTTTTCACTTTGATGACGTAATAGGGGTAAATACCCAATAACTGACGCCAAATTTGTGATGATTTAGCATCTCTGGAATATAAACATTTATTTGAAGTATGATTGAAGGCCATGTTATGCTGTCAGATTTTTGGGTTTTGGGGGCGCTCTTGATGAGCGATTTGAACCACAGTGCCTCTTTACGCAAGATTTCGTGGAAGCTGAAGTATTCATCCCTCAGTAAGTCTTCGGCCCGGTGCACACTAGCCGATTCGTGTCGTTGAAGCTATAAAAATAACAATAGTAGCCCCCATTCCCCCTATGTGTCTCCACAGGGGGGGGCATGTGTGTTACTATTGTTATTTTTATAACTTCAACGACACGAATCACACAGGGGAAATGGGGGCTACTATTGTTATTTTTATAGCTTCAACGACAAGAATCGGCTAGTGTGCACCGGGCCTTTAATTGTGATGAAACTGGTATCTTTTGGAAAAAAATGCCAGAGGCCATTCATTACATATTAGGGAAAGGCACTGTCAGGATTACAGAGAAAGAGTGTCTCTGTGGTCAGGATATAAGCCTATGAAAAACAGTCTAACTCACAGAGAACTAACTCTCTGTGGTCTAACTCTTTTGTTGTGTGGTAATAGTAGTGATTGTGAACTGAAGCCCTTACTGGTGTACCATTCAGAAACTCCTGGAGTTCTTTTGTAGTTTTTTCATATTAATTTCTTATTGTTTTTAGTATCAAACTCTTTATTTAATCTCTGTAAAATGCATTTTTGGTATATATTTTGAAGTGTCTAGAATGAATTAGATTTACATTAATTCACGTGGAAAAAAATAGCCTCGGTTTCCATCGATTTCGGATTTTGCCGATTATTTTTGCACGGATTATCGACTAAAACCTAGGTATTACTGTAAATGGGAGGGTTTTAAATTTTTTCACATTATTTATTATACACAGTGATGTGGGGTGGGTAAATACCCAGTGGGTAGGTAAATATTTTTTGGGTATATACCTGGGTATTTACCCAAGGCCTGGGTAAATACCCAAAAACTGGGTATTTTGCGGAAAAAAACATTTTCGAATGCCGATTCACAATGAAACATACAGAGTTTTATAAATACCCCCCAAAGAAAGTATTTGCAGGAAAAAAAACGTATTTGTGAATGGTGATTCAAAATTAAACTTAAAATTTATAAATACCCAAAGCTGGGTATTTTGCAAAAAAAGTATTTCAGAATGGTGTGATTCAAAATGAAGCTTTAAATTTATAAATACCCTTACACTGAATATTTTGCGAAAATAAAATGCATTTGTGAATGGTGATTTAAAATAAAATGTATAAAATTTATAATTAAGATATTTTGCAAAAAAAATTCATCTCCGAATGTTGATTCAAAATGAAAATAAAAATTATAAATATCCCAAAACTGGGTATTTTTTTTATAAAAAGCATTTGCGAATGATTCAAAATGAAATAAAAAAAAATAAATAAGTACCCCTAAACTGGGTATTTTGTAAAAAAAAGTATTTGCGAATGGCGATTCAAAATCAAACATATAAAATTTATAAACATAATACATAGTTATAAAATTTTTAAATTAAAGTTTTGACTAAATTATAGAAACAAAAACCAATTGCTATCAGGATTCAGAATAAAGTATTCTAAAACTTAAACGGTATCGGGGGAAAATTTAATTTTTACGGTTTGAAACTATGACACTTTCTATAGAATAATTATGTTTAACGCCGTTTATGTTATAGCTAGCTATTCGGCGACCAGCTTGTTCTCCGGGAATATAATTTCAACTGACTCTCTTATGCATAGTTTGATATTCATGTTTCCCTCAATAAAGTAATTTAAACTTCAGACTGTGATAGAGATTTAGCCCGCGTTCTTGACGTAGTCTTGCACTTGTTCTGTTCCTTGTGTATATGAAAGTCCTTAATGGAGCCAAGTAACTGTTCGTGTCAAGTTACATCTAATTGTAAGTAATCGAAGCGAATTTTAATTTTAAAAATTTATTTCAACATCGAAATACCGCGGCACGTTTTACATCAAGCAGCATGTTAATTAATTGACTTAAAGCATACTGATAAAATGAATTTAAACATAGCAACCATAATCGTTCAGTTTTACTGGATTATTTCTTTATACACTTACTATCTAGAGGACTTTCTTTACAGATTTCACAGAAAAATTGATCAAATAAAAAAAGAAAAAAAAATCCAATGGAATATTATATTAGCTTTCAACAATGGACGAGAAACAACGGTTTGAATTTCATTGTAACAATGAATGCCAAAAAATATTTTTAAAAATTTATTAAAATTAGTGAAAAATATAGAGTCAAAACTTAATTGATATATTGAAAAGATAAGTTTTTAAATTTTCAGATGGTGTAAAAATAATGTTTCTGCTGTAATATTTTCGGAAGTTATCAAGGAAAAACTCGCTTCGCAAAATTTCGCTTAATTTTTAATTAATTAAAATTCTAATTAAAATTTTTTAAAAACGGTTACGAGGTGCACATTCCCACCCTCCAAAGTATGTTTGTTCCAAATTTTGTTGCTCTAGGCCTAGCGGTCTGTCCTGTAGAGCGCCAAAACACACATATTCTCTTTTATTCTTAGTAGAGATAGACAGTGCCAGTGAATCTTGTGATCCATAATTTACTCCCATTGCCATGCTGGAAGTCAACCATTCTTGTTTTGATTTAGTGAATAGTTAGTCGTTTACTTCACGTGTATTAATATTACTGTGAATTTTACGTTAAAAATTTAAAAAAAGGAAAAGAAACTGCTTGGACTTTTAATGTTAAGAAGGATAAAAGTATCCAATGTAAATATTGTAATGTTGAGTACGAACTTGCTAATGTAAGCAAAATGGAGAAACACATAAAAAATGTTTCAAAAGTCTTGTTGGATTAAAAGAGGTTTTGAAAGGAATAAAATAGCTAATGAATTTTCTTTTAATCAGATTCCAACCATGACACTTACATCAAATTTAGAGTTTTAAGAGCATAGAAATATTTATGCTCATAATCCAGATGAATCCCGTCTAACCAGGAAGCTGTGTGTGGGTCTACTATACCGTCAAATAATACAACAGATTCAGCAACAAAAAAATCTCATTGCTTTTTGCTGAAATCTTATTACAAAAATAACTTACCTCTGTTGAAAGTAATATAAGTGAATGTTACTTTCAGAATAATTCACTTTTAAAACTGCTAGAACTCAAACATCTGCTAACTTATCTGGCACTTTGACTAATTAATCCAAAAAGAATTATAAACAATTGTATGTTTCATTTTAATTTCTATTATCAGCTCTTTGTCATTTTAAAATCAAACTCACATTTTCTTTTTAAAAAATTTAGTTGAGTTTTTTAAAAAAAATTAATATTTAAGCCACGTATTTTATGTAAGATCCATGATATAGTATTGCGTTTTTGTTTTTTCTGATTCATTTTCTTAGTTTTTATAGAATTTAAAAGGTTCATATATTACTAGTTTCCTTTTTTTTTACCTTACCTTATGTTCAATATATATTCTATACGTATTTATGTATATTATACAGAGGTATCATATTTCACAGCAGTGCCTATGTTTTATATGAATAGAGTTAATTGAAAAATAAATACCCAGGTAAATACCCTGGGTATTTACCCTTAAAAATAAATACCTGGGTATTTTACATCACTGGAAGTGATAGGGAAGGGAGGGGGAGGGGAGATCCTCAAGATCCTCCCGAATCCCTTGATGTGGCTGAACCCCCATTTTCTATCTACTGGTGCATGTCCGTTTGGAGGAACATTTTCTTTTGTTTTAAAAAATCTATTTCTTCCTCGAGAGCTTTTCGTTTCAGTTGTTTTGTTTCAGTCTTTTCTTTGGATCTTTCACTTTCTAAATACTGCATGTATTTTGCTCTAGCTGAGGTGGCAGCCGTCCTCATTTCTTTAGTAATTTTTAAATCATAAATAGCCCCAGACAGCTTAATAAATTCATGATTTACACGCTGGAAAATATATGAAGCATCTTTTAAATTTTCTATTTCCAGGGTCTTGTTCACCGAAAAACCTCATTGTCCATGTGACAGTATTAATACTATTTTGATAATCTTCCAAACTTTTTCATAATGATCATTGTTAAAATAAGTTTGTAAAAACTTATCAAGGGAATCACTCTTTGATTGAAAGAAGTAAATTCAAATGAATTTGGCTTTACAATATTTAACAGAAAATCTGCATAGAGTAACAAAATTTCATCTCAATCTTTTCCCAAAATACGTTTATTTTGCGACAATACAATCAATACCTTTTTCATTTTTTCCTGTGCTTTTTCGGGATATCCAGCCATTACTCATGGATCAATGCAAATCGCAGGTCTTACTAGTGCTTAATTCACAGGACATTTCTGCATGAAATGTTTTATCATTGTTATGATGATTTTCCGACTATCCTGTCCAAGTGTGAAAACATCCTTGTCTGCTAATTCCTTATTTTTTATCTTTTCTTTGTTAGTTGCTCTGCAGCAAATCCTAAATACACTTAACTTTTATCATTATAGAAGTTTGGGTCGCTGAAGTTGAATTTGCATAAAGTCTCAGGTTTCTCAATTTTTTCATTCTCTGGTTTCAAAATTTTGAATGCAATCATTAACAAGTTTTAAAAACATCACTGGCAAAAAATGGAAGTAAAGGTTTATAACTTTGATACTGTTTTAAAAATGGTAACAGCACTTTTGACAATCATTCCTATGGAACCATGGGCCAATAAAGGTCATCTGTAACTCCTCCCTTATTTCTTAAAGTGTATGCGATGGATATGGATTCGTAGAACGCGAGCAGTGTCTTCCCCCCACCCCCACCGCATTCCGCGAGAGCCACGTCGACCGAGATTAGAGCCGCCGAGAAGGAGGAATTAGAAAAACGATAATCGGTGAAATTTTAAATTTTTTAATAATGGCAGAGTAAAAAGTAAGGACTTTCAAGGACTTTTTAAAAATGGGGCATAAAAATAAGGATTTGTAAGGACTAAATGTAAAAGTAAGGACTTGTAAGGACGCGTACGAACCCTGACTTAGACGGATTTGTTCCAAAATTTGATACGGACCTACATTCCTGATGATAAAAATGTGTACCAAATTTTATTTATCTAACTATTTAAATTTTTGAGTTATCGTGTTCATATGAACACGAACAAACAGCCAGACAGACTTCCCTTGCACTGATTTCGTCTAAAATTGATAGAAATCTATGAATCTTGTGTAAAGACCATATACCAAATTTCATCGCTCTAGCGCCAACCGTTTTCGAGTTATTCTGTTCAGAGACATAATTCCAAAATTGTGTTTTTCGGACTCAAGGAGGTCTGAAACGTGACGATTCATCAAAATCTCGAGTTCGAATTTTTTGACGATTGCAATACTTTCTCTTTGTATACGTCGTATTACGAGAAAGTTAAAAGGCTACAGTGTGACCTCTTATAGCCATTTTGGGAAACTCCGACCTCAGTACTTTTTACCTCCGGCTTCTTCGTAATTCCAATTCCAGAATAGGTTTACGTTACTCGTTGCCTCCACCAAAATATCACAAAGAAAATCAAAAGAAGAATTTAAAAAAAACAATTTGATTTATTATCAGTGTAAAATAAAGTGAAAGCAAAAAGAAACACTCACAGTCAAGCTTGAAAAAGTGACAATCATAATAATATTCCAATGAAAATAAAGCACGCACTAAAATTTATACATCACATAGAAGCTACTGGATCTTTCTATTTTACTCAACGTTGCCAATAAATCTTTAATAGCTTAAAGAAAAATAATTAAATAAAAGAAGTAGTAAACATTTGGTTCACTTGCAACTAATTACAATACTTTTGCGAGAAAGTAACAAGTCAAGAAAAGAAGTAAGTAGAGAAGTCTTTCCCCTCTTTCTTTTAAATGCGGCAATATGCAAAACCGGGAATTACCAATAAATCTTTTAGAAGAAGTTTCTTTGGATTCATTGGTCCATGTCTTCAAATTTTCTGCATTTTTACGGTAAATAAATAGATAATTTTTTTTTATCGCAGTTGCTTAAGTATATCCAAATACCATCGAAGGTTACGGCACTTTTGATTTTTTTCAGCAAATAACTGCTTCCCACATAAAATTCTACATCGAGCTCAACATGCGGCCATATGAATATAAGTTAAAGACGATGGAAACTACATTTTTGTCTCTTTTCGAGATCCAAATCACTATTTATTATTTTTTATTTAAAATTGAAACTGAAAAATTTAATGAATTTGCAATAATCATGTGAGTAAGATCGCATCTTAGAAAATTCTCTGAAATTTGCTTCTTTTTCAGATATGTCTTTCTAATTCCTCTTTGGACAAAAAACAAAGACGTAGTCTTCCATCCAATATTTATATTATATAAATACCATTTTCTAGTTAAAGAAAACTTTGCTATATCAGATAATGATTTATAGTGTGCTTATATAATTACTGAAAATATGAAGCTGCTTTAAATAACCGATTGAATATATATTTCATTAAAAATGTTAAAAAAATATGCGAAAACAGTCTCTGTATTTGCAAGAAATTCTCTAAAGAAAAAGAAAAAAATCGTGATTCAAAAATAATTATTATGCAGATTCCCTTAACGGAAGTCTACCTATTGCAATGGTTCTCATGGCACGACTTCCGGAAAATTTCTGCATACCATATAATAAAAAAAGCATACTTTAAAACTTGTTTTATCTCATTCTTCTCCCCCCAAAACATGCTCTTACTGTTATTTTACATCGGATCCTGGATGGCTAGTCACCTTTTTGTACCATTTCATAAATTTTTAAAAGTTTTTAAAGCTCACGACCGGAACTACCAACCAAATAGTGGTCGTATAAAACAATGACACATTCCTAAAGGAAGTCAAAATAAGATGACTTGATACTGACTTTCTACATACTCATGTTGATTAGTTATATCCAAATGAAGTAAAGCCATCCTTTTCCATCTTAAGCAAGTTATTCTTTACCTTTGTAGTTATTTAACTATAACTTGAAGCGGACTACAAAGAAATGAATATTCTTAAATGCATTATATTCTTAATTATTTGTTTCCAATATGTAAGTTTGTGGTAATACGTATGAAATATGTGAAGTTACGAGGCATAAAACCCCCAAACTGCCCCTCTCCCCATAGAGCCGGGCGCAGGAGCAAAGTACTGGCATGCGCCCCCCTCCCCTGCGAATTATGAATGTAGTGAATAATCAGCGGATGAAGTCTTTCTTTGGGTTGCCCGGTCACGTCACGCATTGCTGCGAAAACTCTGACTTTTAGACACCTACTCTAATTTCGATTTATATAATGAGAATGTGTGAGTTTTATATTCAGAGAAAAATAAACTTAAAAATATAGTTCAACTCATGCTGAGCCCCATTGTCATGGATGAAAATAAAATACTCGAAAAGACGAGAAAAAAATATTTTTCCTTGTCCCAGAACGTGGGTCTTCTTTTGCGCCCGGACCCCGGGGATTTTTTCTCTCTCTCTCGTCGGGCCTGCCTCTCCAGATATTTTTTTAAAATTTTGGCTATTTCTGTAGATTTTAACTTCTGAACGGCTTTCATTTTACTCCATGCATGTATATTTATGAGATGACTGGTATTGCCGTTTACAGTTTTTCATTCTATATGATGATATAATATTGATTCATTTAATTATTTATACAATTTTCAGATGCCCAAAAAAAATCCTTGGATATACAGAAGAAGAAGGAAGGCAAAAAAGAAGAAAAATTCTGGTTCAGTACCAGAAGTGGAACTTATTCTAAGGTCAAGATTGTCAGATCCTGGTGACTTATCAACATCCAAAGGGTTTATCTCCGAGATACCTCTAAATTACCGAGTGAAAGATGAGTTGAGTTACCCAGATACAAGATTTGAACATTCAACAACTCTTTTTCCAACCGAGGGAATCTTAGAGGATCATATACCGTCAGAAAGGCCTAGTGAGACTTTCAAATGTTCTTCAGAAGAAGAATTAATCTCCACAACGGTGAAACACAACAAAAAAGTAGAAACAAGTGATTCAACTAAAACAGTAGGGCCAACAATTCCTGATGTATTGATAATAGAAAACCCGAAAACACCAGTCAAAGTTGAAGTAATCGACCTGACTGATGATTGTCGTCCAGCATTCCCAATAATGTGCTATCCCGTTAAAACTAGTTATCGACAGAATAGGCGAAAATCAAACACACTTCAAGTTAATGATGATGCTGTCGTAAAAGCTGAATCTAGTAAAAAAGCATGTGAAATTATTACCGATACTATTGGTGCGACTGACATGAATTACTCTATTTCGGAAAAAATTGAGCAAAATAAAGATAGTGAAGTCCTTGCAGTCAAGTCTCATGTTGACATTTACAAACATATCAATACTTCAGTGGATAACCCTACTCACTTTCAAGTAAAAACCGAAAAGAGTATGCCATGTGAAAGCTTCAATGAAGTAAATTTTGGCGAGTCTCGCATTAAATCTCCCGCGGACAACCAGATTCAAATAAAAGCTGAGGAGAGTCAGTCAAAGGAAAACAATACTGAAGTCGTCACTTTCCAGAAATCTCATGTCACTGTCAGTAAGCACGCAGATACCACGACTCGCAATATTTCTAAACGATCTGAAATGGATAAAAATGAAGAGAACAGAAAAGTAACAACAGAGATCTGTAATAATAAAATTACTGGTGTAGTATCATCTGAAAAGTTAATTACTAATTTGCTTAATGATATAAGTATTTCTCCTATCACCAATGGTGGTATTTTTGACTGTGGTGATTTGCAATTCTATGAGCAAGGAACATTTCGAACTCCATTACTGAAATACTTGAACTGTAATTTGAAAGTTGACGTTCATGCAATGTCACACGCACTACCTTTACTAAATAATTTGATTAAGGATAAAGAGCAAATTAATCTAATTGATTTAGAAGATAATTGTTTAGCTACAATTTGTCTGTTGCCATTAGATGATAATAAGCTAACTGAAACTCCGAGCAATCTGCCGATGGAAGCAAAGAAAAATTCAGTTCCAATGTTCTCCAATGATTTTCTTCGCCAAATACTTTTCAATACAAAGTCAAAAGAAAAGCCTGATGACATTGCAGACATTAGTTCCCCAATGAATCCTTCTATTGATTCAGCAGTAAAGTCAAACATAGTCATTGATGATAGTGGGTTTAAAAACCGTCTCAAAAATACACAGGCTAAAAACATGAATTCCACTTCAAACGCAAATGAAAAGAACTCTGAGAGTACTATAAAAAATCCAGAAAATTTTTCGAAAAGTTTATCAATGTCTAATGAAAATGGTTTTAAGCGAACACAGGGTGTTCTTTTTGATCCGCCTTCCACGTTCAGTAACGGATTTAAAAATCCTCTGAAGAAGGTTAAAATCTCTGAAGCTACATCTTTATTCAAGAGTGGTTCTCTCAGAGCAATAAGTTATGAGGAAGACAGAGGTACTCGCATAATGGATAATCCATGTTATCAACCACATCATCATCTCGGTAAACATCTTACTTCACATTTTCCGTCCAACTCATCAGACCCTCCCGGACCATCTAACTCTGAGCGAAATATATTTACTCCTCCCGGAGTATATAGTGGGTTTCAAAACAGTCTCCAAAATAAACAGGCTGAAAACATGACTTCCATTTCAGACGCACATGAAAAGAACTCTAAGAGCTCTACAAAAAATCCAGAAAATTTTTCAAAAAGTTTATCAATGTCTAATGAGAATAGTTTTAAGCGAACGCAGGGTGTTCTTTTTGATCCGCCTTCCACGTTCAGTAACGGCTTTAAAAATCCTATGAAGAAGGTTAAAATCTCTGAAGCTGCATCTTTATTCAAGAGTGGCTCTCTCAGAACAATAAGTTATGAGGAAGACAGAGGTACTCGCATAATGGATAATCCATGCTATCAACCCGATCATCATCATCTCGGTAAATATCTTACTTCGCATTTTCATTCCAACTCATCAGACCCCTCTCCTGGACCGTTTAACACTGAGAAAAATATATGTACTTCTCCCGGAAATCGTCAAAATCGTAGTCTTCTTATTTGTTCCGATACATCTTTGCAGAATCCTGGTTATCGCCACATGGTGAATGCAAACTACTTGCGAGATCCTAGGTTGGCTCGTTATGGCCTTCCAACATTCATTAAAGACAGGAACTCTCAAAAACAGTTGGGTTCATCGAATATGAGTCAGACCTATCTTTTGCATATTGTTCCAGAAGCTAAGAAATCAACTGTTCATTCTCATGTGAAACAAACACCATCAGTATCAACATTTTATGCAGCACGAAATTCATCAAGAACACTGTCTCCTGCTGAACCATTTAGTCGAACTTCTGAAAAAAAAACACTTGTTTTACTTCCTTCTACAACCTCAGGAAATTCTTCTTCTGTGACTCAATGCAATCCTGGTCCATTAGTTCAAGCCGTGAAAGGTCACCAGACTCTTCCGCATTTTCCAGGTAATCCTTATTACCTTTATCACCTTTCTAAAAAGATGAAGCTTGACGAAAACATTGAACAGAAGAAACTGGATGAAGAATAACAAATGTTCTTGAAACCACTTTTTTTATATATTATATATAAATTCTTCCTCTAAACATGAAATATTATTTAATGCTTCATTTAAGTTATGATCACTATCGCTTGTATAATTGAGATAGCTTTTATTTAAACATAGAATTGCCAGGTACGTTAAGTAATTCTTAATCGGGCACGAAATGAAAACTTGATGGTTTCTAGACTTTGTTATATGAATATAACAATGTCAATACATTTCAATAACTTGATTAAGCTGGAAAAATTTTAGTTCATTCAATTAAAAAAATCCATGAAGAGGATTATCAACGTAGCCTCAAGCCTGAATGATGTTTTATAAGATGCAATCTTGAAGTTCAAGAAACAATGAACATGAGAACCTGTTTTAACTGCAGAAAATGCATGAAATAGCTATGGAATTTTCTCAAAGAATACCTCAATAAAATATTCAATATTGATTTCCTCTTGGCCATATTCTAACAATTGCATACATGACATAAAATTTTCAATTTATTCCTAGACACCTCATTTTTTTTTCAGCTACTAATAATTTCAGGATTTATCCGGATTAATTAGCTTCTCAAATCCGGAATTTCAGGATATATTTGAATTCACTATTGATCTCAAATTTTTATTTAGAACAAATATATCATTAAGATATAGTAACAATTTTAGATTATATCAAAATCGATAGAAAAGTGAAACTTCTTGTTGAAGTAAATTAGTGAAAATCCAGTTATTTTGTTAAAATATGCATGCTTGTGCATCATGTAAACAATCTTCAATTGTTCGAAATTATTTCGTATTTTTACAGTATTCTAGTTTTCAGGATTTTTGAACTGAATTCGCAATCACCCCTGTAATAATCATCATAAAGGATATGTGGACTAATTGGTTTTTAGAATGCGCTTAAGAGAATTTTGATAGACATTCCAAACATGAGTAATAAATCAATGAATTATATAGGATCAATCTTACAACAGCAATAAGGAGGAAGTGTTTTTTAACACTGGTTAAAAATATATTTGTTTCCACCACTAGATACGAAATTTGATGTTAAAATAAATTAATTTAAAACAAAAGAGAATTACGCAAAGTATTTTGACATTTCAACAATCTTCTGAAACACTAGAGATTTAAAAAGAAAATCAAACAATAATAAAAGTTTGAATAATATTTGTAATGATTGCTTGTTACATACAGCAATTCATCAGAACTTTACAGGGCAATCTGCTGGACCTAGAATTATAAAACTTGGCACAAACACACTTTGGAGGGTAAAAGCGTGCACCTCAGAGCCGATTTTTAAAATTTTTTAATTAATTAAAAATTAAGGGTAATTTTGGCGCTTTTCCGTGATAACTTTCGAAAATATTATAAGATAAAATTTATTTTAACACCATCTAAAAATTCAAAAAATTCTCTCTTCAATGAAATTAAGTTGCTGTAATATTTTTTCCTTAATTTTAAAAGATATTTTAGGCATAATTTACTACAATACTTATCATTGTTGTCAACCATTTTCATTGTTAAAACAAATATTTATTTATTCTCTTCCATTATTGAAAGCAAAGGCAATATCCTAATGGATTTTCTTTCTATTTTTTTTTATTTCACCAGTTTTTCTGCAAATCTGTAAACAAAGTTCTCTCCTCTAAGGTAGTAAATATACTATTAAGTGTATTTATCCATTAAGCTGAATGATTATAATTGCTATGTTTTAATTCTTTTTATCAGCATATCATTGCTGAGCAAGCAACACCACATATCTCAATTTTATGAAATTTCAAACAGGAAGAAAAAACTGAATTTTTCCCAACCAATAACGAATATTTCTGAATTTTTTAAACATCTGATATGAACATGAGGCCGCATGTTCCTCATTGTAAAAGCCAGGAGCTTTTACGATTGTTTTAACCTCCATATGTTTGGAGTTTTTTAAAAATAATTTTCTACTTTACAATGCATTAATAAATGTGTATTTTTATTTTTTTTTTACTTTCCAGTTTTTAATATATTTCATAATTATAAATATTAACCTTGCATTAAATTTTTTCTCAAATGCATTACCAGATGGCCCCACTCATGTACCAAAATGTAATTAAAATAAACCAATTAACTGGTTAATTAAGTTCTGAAAATATTAACATGCATTTTCATCAGAAACACACAACTGTACAAAATTTCAGAACTCTAGTACATTAAAAAGTGAGTGAAAAAGAAAATTACAAAATTCCATCTTTACAAATTAAATAAAAGCACATAAAATAAAATCAATTCAGTAAATAAGATTTTTATTTAAAGACAACAAGTTTGTACAATTGTTAGAGTACAAAATACATGGCAACTCATGATGATAATACAGATAAAATGGACATAATAGATGATACTGATAAATTAAAGTTGCGAAGATGATTAAAGAGAGATGGTAAACTAATATCACCTGAAAGAAAGAAACAAATAACAAGAATAAATTAACAATAAATTCATTTCTACTTAAGAAAATATTTAGCAATAAAGATAAGATCCACTTTAAATGGACATACATTGATTATTCCATTTGATCATTAATTGTAGCAAATGCTTAGATAATATTTCACAAGTCATATGCTAACATTCTTTTTAATATACGAGAGATATAACATGTTCTTTTTCACCAAAGCTCATAGATGTAGAATTAGCATGTCTTTTATATTTGATGAAGCAACTACTTCTTTTATCACAGGAAATTTGAAATAAGAAATGGTTTTTAAATTATGTTATTTATTATTATTTCTTAAGGATTTTTTTTTTAACTAGCTAGAAATTATAAGTTGCAAAGTGAGAGCTATAAAGAAACATTGATGAGAATTTGAAGTAAATTATATGTTTTGTTTTAACATAAAATATGTCTAAGCTTAATGACAATGCATAACTATTAAAGCGAATAACATACTTTATTTAAATTTTGGGCAAGGATATACCACTTTAAGGAAAACATTATCAGATTTGGTTTGTTTGTAGTAAAGAGTTTACCATAGTTGATTCTTACACATCAAAATATTATTTCAGCTAAAGTTTTACTTTATATATTCATTACACACTTTCCTATTCTTTATTGCCCAACAAAAGTAGTTTAATTTATAATTAGCAGAATTTTAAAGTGTTGTCCCAGAAGTAGCCTGTCTTTAATAACACAGTTTGTGAATTGAGGAAAGCCATTTATCATATAGTTTTGCTCGAACATATTTTGAGAATTAGGAAAATCCCAGACACCCATAATGTAATATAAAGAGAGAAGGGGGGGGGGACCTGATTTGAATGGAAATTGCTTCTGTATTTAACCCTCCAAGCACCCAATTATTTTGATCTTATAGTCTTCAGGTCAAAAAATTAGTCTTTATTTAAAGTGAATGAATTAAGCAATTTTGTAATTAAACTTGGAGAGGTCACAGGCATATGATAGATGCCACATAAAACTATAGATATTTTAGTGCTATACAATTAGCGGGGTCCAAGACAAACCTGCTAAATCTTAGCGACAACTTACTAGCAGAATAGGACCAATATTTAAGCCTGGTGATAGTCATATCCACAAATAAAATCATACTGTTTTTTTTATTTACAAAAAATTCAGAAACTGAGATAGCGGTAAAAAAAGTTCACAAGTTGAAGTTATCTTGTCAAAAAGAAAATGTTCTCAGTAGTGATAATAAAGAAAAATATAATCATACACTTAAAAAATCGCTACGATTACATTTATATGTAATGATATGGGTGCTGATATTTTTTTAAATAGTTCAGTCATTCCCATAAGCATTAATCTAAGCATCTGTTATTATGGAGGCAAGGTTTTTAAAGACAAAAGTATTGGATTTAATTTTTCTGATCAAAATTAAGCCGATTCCAGTCTAGGATCACTTTGGGAATATTGGGCAGAAAGCTGTGAATGCCAAATCATAGAAGGAGAGTACCAAATTAGTAACATTATCTTTTGTAACTTCAAAATAGGGAATACCCTTATTCCAGAATGTAACAGATAAGAAATCACTGGTTTAGTAATTTGAAAAGACTCATGAAGCTTGGAAAAATTTACAGTAGTTTTACAATGAAAGCCGAGATTTAAAAAAAATTGCTATCTATATATGTAATGAAGGTGTTTCCTCAAATAAAAAAGAGAAGTGCCCAGCATTTCAAATCGTATTGATGTTATTTTCTTTTATCAGCTTCTTTCAGCACGAAAATAGATTAAAGTGCCACTCATGACAATTCAAAGACACGTGTCTGCTAGAAGCAACAATTGATTTTAAAAAGGACATATTCCTGCTATGATGGAATGCATCATTGAGTCTAAATTGTTGATTCAGCATTTTAAAGGGGTTCATGATGACTGTTAAACATTGGGAACACTTAGATAATCATAACATACAAATGAAGCAAACAGAAAAATAAGCTTTTTCTCCATTTTGTGTATAAACAGGTGAAATATCCCATGTTATTCAAAATTGAATGATTTTTTTGCTTAGACATTCGATGATTCAACTTGAAACATAAGTTACCAGCCTCAAAAGCATAATGAGAATCAAAATTTAAAAACAATCTCTAATCAAAGCCAAGGAAGAAAAACACTTATAAATGCAATAAATATAAATTCAATATTCAAAAAATATGTACAATAAAATTCTACACTGATTAAAGCAGAAATACCTCATTATGTAAGTACATACATATAAATAGTACCCCTCCCCCCTTAACACCATGGATGCATTAAATTGAGTACTTACCAGGTGATTGCAGATTAGAAGAATTAACACCTTGTAAATCATGCATTAAGAGAAATCCAACCAAAGCAGAAGGATAATCAGGCAAACTTCTTTCTCCAGGAGTCCAGTTTTGACTGATATATTGAAGTAAATAATTTTTCATTCCTTAAAAAAATGAATATGTCAGACATGCTAGCATAGTATGATAAAATAAAAATTACTGTAAATAAAACTATTCTAACAATGTCTAAAAAAAAATTTAAATGTCTAAGTATACCTACAAACTTTGAACTTTAGTGACTGATACATTGCAGTCACGAATTCAATATATCTTGCAGCCCTCATTGGAAAAATCATTATAAAACTAATGTGGCATAAAAATATCCACAACACTGATTAGAACGACATTAGAAATACTAGGACAAATCAGTTTAATGCCATAATTGGTATGTTTTTAGCAATTCAAATTATCTATATTCAGAAGAAAGACACAGAAGGCACAACTGATTATTTGATATGGACATTTTGCTACTGAAAAAAAAAAAAAAAAAAACTATTATCAGTATTCATCTATATCATTTCAAGCCTCTAAAACCATATAATGCATATTATAACAATGCTTTTGATAATTATTAATACATTTGCACTCTATTCTCATTTCTTCATGTTTACTGCAAAAGCAAACAGAATATGATATTGACCTCTATATTAGATTAGTTCCAAACTTTATTGCTATCAATGTGATGTGGTTTGATAATTCATAAGGTCAAGATATGATTAAGAGATTTCTACTGTAGCAAAATATCATAAAATCAATTTTGCAGAAAGTTTAAATGCTTTCTAAACATCAAAATTAATGATTTTTTTTTTAACTTAAAATTGTACAGCAGTATATATTTTATTGATTTTCATTTTTATATTTTCAATAAAACTTCCAAGAAATTAGAACACGAGAAAGAAACAAGTACAAATCAGGATCAAGCAGAGCTTTAGAAAGCCTTCAGTTTAAGAAAAATGCCTTTTTTTTTTTTAAATTATACATTGAACTTTTTATCATTCAACTAGTTGTGTTAAACCTACTCTAAGTAAACAGCATATACAGAGACATAATTTCAAAATCTAGTTCTGTTCCACTAAAAAACTTTTATTCAACATGTTTTTTCTCTACATAAGAAGATGTCAAAGTTTCATTTGGAATCTTTGGATTTTCATATATATCGCAAACGGACATTTTTTTCAAACAAAACTTAGATATTACAGAAGCAAATTGTTTAAGACATCAGTGCAGAAGATTATTACCTCTAAAGTGATGACCATATGAGTGTGAATCAGGCTTATTATTCTTCTTACAAATAAAGGTTTAACTGATAATATTTTACACTTATTTCTAGTATCTACAAATGACTAACTACACATAGAAAGAAATACAATTTACCTTTGACTGCTTGCTTAGCTGATCTCTCTATTGAACTGGATATTGAAAGACCAAAATCTGGTCTCAGAAGCATCAAAGTGTCATTATAATGTGAAGAATATCTTCTAATCCATTTTTCATAAGCAGATACCATTTTTATTTGCCATAAATCAAAAGTGTGGTAAGTGAAATTAATAATCTTTGACATCTATAAAGAAAAGAAGGCATTTTTTTTTTTACATAGAAAGAATAACCAGCAAGTTTTTCAGTATTTTCACAAACACAATTTTACTTTGAATAATAATTAATAATTTTCCTTGATCATTCCAAAAGTTTATAAATAAAAATTTCAGGACATTCTGAAAGACCCAATTAAAAGGGGGGAAAAAAACCCTCACTAAGTACACACAAAAAATCAATATTAAATATATTTACAGAGTATCCACTTTAATTGTAGACCAATAGCTAATTTCTAAACTGTTAGATATAAGCATATACTTCCAAATGGAAAAAAGTTTTAAATGAAATAAAGAATTGTATTTTATGTTGTTTGAGTCAACATATGTACTGATGAAAATTTAGGAAGTCTACATCTTTCTACAGTTCCCCAGTCCTATTAGTCACATTTAGTAAAATATTCTCGACACACTAACATTTTAAACAGAAAAGGTTACACTCTTCTGTGACTAAAACTGACCAAGTTATGAAGCTTTGAATGTTGCTATTTTAGAAGATTTTAGACCATTTCAATATCTCATCGTTGAAGATCTGCTAATCAACAGGAAGCGCTTGCTTGAGGCAGATGTTGATTGGCTTAAAACAATCAAACTCAAAGCTTCATAACTCGTCCAGTTTTAGTCATAAAAAAGTGGAACTTTTTTGTTTAAAATGTTAGTGTGTCAAGAATATTTTACTTAATAGGAATGGGGGACTGTGTAAAAATTTAGACTTTGTAATTTTTGTATTAGCAAATGTATTGATTCAAACAATGTAAAATATAATATTTTATGTCATTTAAAGATTTTTCCAATTAGAAGTATATTACAGCACTCTTTATACGTCTTTCAGGGGACTGATGTAATATGACATATAAATGAAAAGACATATAATCAAAACTTTAATAAACAACTTGGACTGTTACAAATTTAATACCATTAATGTAAATTCTTAAATAATAATCTGAAATTTTTTTTAAATGATAGTACTAGTATATTATTACATAGTATTGAAAACAATAATTTAAATTTTAAAATTAATTATTATAAAAGTGAGAAAAATGACACCTTTATTGCA
This sequence comes from Araneus ventricosus, assembly GCA_013235015.1. Classification (NCBI taxonomy): domain Eukaryota; kingdom Metazoa; phylum Arthropoda; class Arachnida; order Araneae; family Araneidae; genus Araneus; species Araneus ventricosus. Next base: position 23,051 of record BGPR01000155.1, read on the forward strand.
TACCCTGAATACTAATTATACATTTGTATTTTATATGCATGCAGATAGAGTTTAATAAAAAAATCTTTAATAAAAAAAAATGGTAAAATAATAAGAACGGAAGACCTATAACTGAAGCTTTGCGGTGCATAAACAAAGTACTTTATCATTACAATGAATACAATTGAATCAGGATGGTGATGAAACAATATATAAATGAGAAACATATAAATGGTGCTTTAATGTATATGCATATCTCTAATGTTTTAGAAATTGGAAGTTGGGCCAGGATTAGAGTGGATACCTTATATATAAGTAAAATAATGCAGAGGATTTAGGAATTTACATTGTTCTTTGTTACTTTAGTAGCCATCTTGCAAATTACACATCCTCGCATTGCAAAATATCCAGATGAAAGGAAAGTAAGTTTACAGATTTGTTAGTATTTATTAAGAGTGCACAGACAGAGACACATGACTTTCTACAAAAACCAAGATATTATTCAAAACTTTGATTCCAAGAACCAGATGAATTTATGATGACTGAAAGGATCAAAACACTAATTTATGATTGAATACAAACTCTACATGGAAAAGATAAAATTTAGACTTGAATTTCTGTTAAAGAGAAGGGCAATTAATAAACTCACAAATTATAAGGAATTTGCTAATAGACATGCAATTTTACTTAGCAAATAATATTATATAGAGAAATTCAATACTGATTACACAATTTTATATTTAATTTCGGGACACAATGAATAATTCGTCTTAAATATGCTAACACTTTATGATTTTGATTAGTATCTATCTATATATATATATATAAGGCTAAGGCGGAAAAAGGGAGTTAATTTCTCTTTTGTCCTTTTGTCGATGGCAACATCTGTTACCAAACAAAACCGGAAGCCTCTACCATGTTAGGCATAACTTCATAGGAACACCATGTTACTATATTCGTTGTGGTGTAAAATAGCTTTTTCTCGCAAAAAATGAGTTTAAGACATAGAGTTCACAATATTTCTTACAATATAATGAAACTTTGGATGAAATGATTCAAAAGAGATCAGTTAGAAATGAAGGAGATGGCTTATGAGAGCCAGAGAACATTCAGGTCAAAGTCAAAATAGTTTAAGTCAGCAACTTGGGTTTTTCTAAAAAAAAAAAGGTCGAATCAAAAACTTGTAAATAAATTTTATCAAACCTCCCCCTCAATCTAAAATTCAGCAATCTTTAAAATTCCAAACTACAATATAAAGGACAGTTGAAATAAGGAAAACCTCTGTTTCACCTTCCAGCTGTGCGTTCCGATAGTACAGTTGTCAAGATATTGCGCTTGCAATTCTTTGTTTCGGGGTTCGGTCCCTGGCTGACAAACTTTTTCTCTGAGTGTTTTCACTCGCCATTATTACCATCTTCTGCCTCCCATAATTATCTCCTCATTTTAGTATCACTTTAATCAATTTATTTTTAATCCTTGAAAATTAAAAACTTCCAAAAAATCTTTAAACATTTTTCTTACATTATTATTACATATTCCTGAGCACTTTTTTCCTCCATCCTCTTTGCCACATGACTAATGTTTTGGATAGTTTAAGTTTCAGATAATATTTTCCTAAAACTTATGGGAAAATAATTTTTTTACTAGATTTTATTCCTTTTTGCAAACATGGTATATTATCCGATAAATTTAAAATAACTTCTAATGTAAATCTCTCCAATTTACAAGTGTTCTAAATTAAGAAAAGAATAAAAACTGTTTTAAAAAACACTGCTTCATTAGTGAACTAAAAAGTAATTTTTTATTTTAATTATTTTCTACATTTTAGTTTTTAATTTAGAATTCATTCTTATAAATATAATCTTTTTTTTACAATTTCTTCATAAATTCATAAGCAGGTGGTGCCACTGACATAAAATAAGCTAATCGGTTAACTGATAATAAAATTCTAAAATAATCAAAATAGTGCAGTAACATCAAGAAAACATGAATTTACAAGTTAACAGAGAATGGAAAATACCTGCAAATAGCATTTTATACATCACTACTGTACCTGCAATTAACGTTTCATCTGCCCGTGCAATACATACAAATAACGTTATATTCAAATGCACAATACCTGCAAATAACGTTCTATTTGATCGCACAGTGCCTACAAATAATGTTTTATACTAGCACATTGTACCTGCAAATAAGGTATGCTAAGGTTCATTGCCAAAAATTTTTATTCCTTCTTGATAAAGGTGAAAGCATTAAATGGAAATCAGCTTAAGATTTTTATTTATTCAAAATATTGTCTTTTTTATAGTTCATAGTGCTAAGATGTCTCACCACAATATCTTTATTAATAATATTAAATCAAATTTGTTTTTTAAATTAATTTTTAGAATAATTATATTTGTTTTAATTTTGCAACTCTTACGTATTTGTTTATTTATGCACTTTCAAAATTTTCTTCGAAAGTTTTATTTGAAGAAAAATATCCTTTTTGAGGCTAAAAAATTTTATTCTGTGCTGATTTAAGTTAAAGCATCAGAAGCAAAATAAAGCTGATTCATATATATATATAAAGATTTTACAATAATTGTGCTAGGACACGAAGTGTCTTCACTGTAGCGAGCAGTGTTTGCACAGCTGGGGATTAGCGAGCAGGGGGCAGAGCCCCCTAGTGCTAAAAAAAATACGCTTTTACGATATTTTTAATAGTCCAGTTGAATTTAGTAACAACATATTACATTCAACTTGCAAAAAATTTAGGAAAAAAGTTTTTGATTTTCAGATTTATGCAAGAAATATGTTATTTTTCACAGAAGAATATATATATATACCTGAATCATCGTAACACAAATAGGAAGTGCTTCCATCTTTTCCAATGAAGCACATTCAAATAAAAATCCACACATTTTTTGCTGCCATTCTTTTTCCTAAAACAAACATATAAAGAGAATAAACACAATAATGAATGGACCAGGAATATTTCAGAATGAAAAGAATTACAAATGATCCTAGAATGCATACATATAAAACGATTTTACAAAAAACTCGAGAAACCAAAAGAAGAAAGAATCTGAACCTTCATTTTTGTTTTAATTAAATTTTATTTTATTTAAGTTATTTATTTCTGGTTTTTGTTATTTACGATTTGTATTTAAATAGAATTAAAATTAAGATAGGTGTTCATTATTTCTGTTTTTTTTTTGTTGTTGTTGTTGTTCCTCTTTCTTTTGCTGATAAGAATTACCCTGGTAAGAGAAGAGATACATATTACACATTATGTTTGAATTTAAAAAATATGAGAATGAAAGCACGTGCATGTCTGAACATGCATCATAGATAAAATTTCTTGTGATGCTATAGTTAATTAATAAAATCCCATTATTGAGAGGTCGTAATAACAATTTCTTTCCAATGAAAATATTTTTGACAACTAACCAAATAATTTATATCCAAGAAGAACAATGCCTCACAATCAAAGATGTATTTTTTTATAGTTAAATAAAGGATAGAGGACTCGAGTCAATTTCTGAAAAGCTACAGAATTTTTTAAATTTTTTTCTGTTACACATATATGTAAGTTGAAAATGTCTTTAAGACAGACTAAAAATAATGAAATGAATAATTGATTTATAAATTTAAAGATGATATGTCAATACTTTTATAGTACTGAGATAAATTATATTAATAAATAAGATTTGAAAGAACTTTACCTGTTCACTTGTAGCAGCTGGGGCCAAAAAGCAGGAAGCAAATTTAAGAGCAACAGGATCAGATGAGAAATTGGATATCTGGACATTCTTTATAATAAAAAGAAAAACTTTCATAATTATATACTACCAGTTTTGAAGTATTACTTATATTTTGGAAAAAGTTTTATCACGGAAAATGCATACACATCTTATTTAAAACCTTTTTAAAAAATAGAAATTCAAATTGAAAACAAAAGATTGAATTATACTGACCAATAAGCATAAAATAATACTAAGATCTTAAGGATTAACCCCTTCCCAGCTTTGCCCGAGCCATTCAAATCTCGCTCATCCCGAATATAGCTTGGGCAATATAAAATTTTACACTGTGTAGAGAGCCTTTCGCAAATTATTCTTTAGATGCTTGCTTCGATGACTTTTGTTAACATTTCTAGCCACTAGATGTTAGCACTATACTAATTGCAGGTTGAAAGTGAACTGTTCTAAGGTCTGTTTGTTTCATATTTCTGGAAGAATTCGTAGACAGTAGTTAATTTTTTTTAATCCGATTTTTTATTATCATGGCTTGTGTGCAGCCTGATGATTCTGATTTAGATGATACTGAAGATGAGATAGACTTAGATATTTCAGAATCAGATTCTTCTAAATTTAAATTTTCTTCTGAAACTAGTGATTTGGGCGAAAAATTGACATTTTTTGACCCATAAACTCAAGATAAATTGAGCCTGGAAGGGGTTAATTCACAATGCCTAATAGCTACATTAGCTGTATCTTAATATAAATAAAAGTAATTGAGGGTATGTGGCTATGTATATGTGTGTATGTTCCACATCTCCTCCTAAACTACTGCAGCAATTTCAACCAAACTTTGCACACTTATTATTGTCAACTTTTCGAAGTCCTCAAGTTAATTAAACAGTCAGTTAATTAGAAATTAACCGAAACAGTTTTTCCGTATTAACTTTGGAGCAAATTATCCCCCAAAAATATTTTTATACCATCTTAAAGTTCAAAATTTTATCTTTTCAATGAAACCAATTTTATATATGTGAAATGTTTCCTTCAACTTTTATTAATTTTTCAAAATCTTAATTTTAAAAAAAGTCAGTGTGGCTATGTATGTGGGTGTGTTCCACATCTCCTCCTAACCCACTGGATGGTTTTCAACCACATTTTGTACACTTATTATTTAAGACAAGGGGAAGACATTTATGAACTTTTCTAAGTCCAGAAGTTAATTAATTCTATCGATACGGGACTGTCCCATACGTCCCTTCAAGCAAAAGACAATAGCCATCCGAATGTCTCTCTGAAATTTCCACCCCCTTTCTTTAAGTGTGATTGATTTCACACCTGTGGTGCCTGCTTTCTTCTTTAGAGTGGCTCGCTCAGATGGGTTGGGGGAAAAGAGGAGTTTTCTTACAATTCGGACAATGCCAGCTGTCATTGTGGTTTTTGTGGGGGGAAAGTGAATTTTCCTTACCGTGGATAGAGGAGCTCAGATGTTCCCATATTTTGAGGTACCTTTACTTCAATGGCTTTAGGAATCAGAGGGTTAAACAATCAGTTAATTAAAAATTAACCGAAACTGTTTTCTACCATAAATTCAGAGCAAATTGTCTGACAAAAAAATATTTTTATATCATCTTAAAGTTCAAAATTTTACCTTTTCAATGATACCAATTTTATTTCTCTGACATTTTTCCTTCAATTTTTATTAATTTTTTAAAGTTTAATAATTGTTAATTACGTGCAGACGATTTTGAAATAACACAAATTTATAGTTAGACTTTGAAGTAATTTACATTTATTTTTGAAATTTTTGCCTATTTTTATAAATATGTTTTATATAAGAAGAGAGTCAACCGACAACTTTTAAAAGCCCCAAATCTTATTAAATTTTCAGTTAATTGGAAATTAAGTAAGATTTTGTCATTTTTCATGATATTTTTCGAAAATATGTATCATGTTACAAAAACTATTTTTACACATAATAAAAGTTTAAAAAATTAACTTTTCATGACACATCTTTCATTTCCGTTTAATTCATTGCCCTCATTTTAATAATTTTTCAAAAATTAAATTGTGTATAAAATTTACAATTTATAAAACTTTTTTACTTTCTCGTATATGAAGTATACAAAGAGAAAGTGTTGTAATCATCAAAAAATTTGAACTCGAGATTTTGACGGATCTCCTAGTTTTAGACCTCCCTGAGTCCGAAAAACACAATTTTGGAATTATGTCTCTATGTCTGTCTGTGAACACGATAACTTGAAAACTATTAGAGCTACGGAGATGAAATTTGGTATGTGGTCTTTAAACATAATTTGTAGGTTTCTATCAAATTTTGGACAAAATCCGTCAACAGGAAGTCTGTCTGTCTGTATGTCCGCGGTCATGTGGACGCGATAACTCACAAACTTGAATAGGTATATATATAAAATTTGGTACTCAGTTTTATCATTAGGAATGTAGATCCATATAAAATTTTGGGCCAAATCCGTCAACGGGTTGACTGTTTGTTGGTCTGTATAATCGCATACTTGACGAATTCGTTTCCAAACTAAACATCTCCATGCGCATGCATACTGGACACAATCTTCTGTGCATGATAGTCAGCGGCTCCTGCTTGGCACTTTTTTCTTCCCTTTTGGCCCCTTTTTCTTCCTTTTGGCGAATTCTGATCTTGCTTGGATTATTTTATTTCTGTTTGTTTTGTCATTTTAATGTATGCTGGAGAAACTTGTTGCGTTCTGGGAATAGAGCAGATTTGAAATTTTTATCCGAGCGAGTTTGTGGGGAACTGACTTAATTTCATTTATTTTTTTTATCTCCACTGCGTTAGGGGTTTTAGCTTATTTTTTGCCCCTACATGTGTTAGGAGTATACAAGAAAGTTTAGGGGAGATCACTCCAGCTGGTTTTATTGGTGAAGGACAAGAATGCATAAGAACTGTTGCTAGATCACATTAGAAGAATTTTGCATGAAGACAAATTTTATTTTTTTAAATTCATATTTATTCTAATGCTTTTTCTCAAGGAAAAATTTACTACGTAAATGTCCCAAAATATCCGTTAAAATTTTTCTTTTACTGCAAGATTTATGAACAAAATTTGAAGTAGCTATGCAATAGATATTAATAACTTATGGAGAAAATTCGCTATCAGCGGTTTTTAAAAATCGTCTGGTTCAACAGTTATTCTCATTTTAATTAAAAAACATTTCAGACGATAAAAGAATTTGGGATATTGTAATTTTCTATATAAAAGTAGTTTTTTACATCAAAAACATTAGACATGAAAGTATTTTAATCCCGAGTAACGCCGGGCACAAGAACTAGTTTAATAAAAGAGCTAGTTTCTTAAATAAAGCAATTTTAATTATACTTCGTTGCTAGGCAACAGTGATACTTTGAACAAATTTCTTTTTATTTCTATAAATATTTTAAAAATAAGTGAAAGATCACTGTCAGCTTTAAAAGGCCCAAAAGTTAATTATATTTTTTTAATTAAAAATTAAGCAGGATTTTGTGTTTTTTTGTGATATGTTTCGAAAGTGTTATGTTACAATAACTATTTTTATACTAAAGTTTAAAAAATTGCTTTTCAGTGACACAAATTTTATTTGCATTCAAAATTGTTGCTCTCATTTCAATAATTAAAAAAAAAATCAGTTGTGTATAAAATTCACAATTTGTAGCAATGTATTTTTTTATTGTTAAAGAACAAGAATACGTATGAAGAGCTGTTGCTAGGAACATAAAAACAAAATTCAGGAAGAATACTAAAGAAAAGTTTAAAAGCAAGCTATTCATAATTTATATCGGGAACAACTATTGATCTGTCTTATTTTGACCCTTTTTATTAATGAAAATTTAACTATTTAATTAATTGACCCAAAACATTAATCAAAATCCTTCTTATACTTCACTATTTATGAACGAAATTTGAAGTCAAAACGTTTCAGGCAATAAAGGAATTTTTGTATCATAATTTTCTATACAAAAATAGTTTTTTCATTAAAAATATTAGACATAAAAGTGTTTTAATCCCGAGCAACACCAGGCATAACAGCTAGTAATACAATAAATTTTTTAAAAACTTACTTTTATATTCCAGGCATGAACATTATTCCATATGTAAGATTGTGCAAGTAGACTTCTAAAACCCTACAAATATTATCACAAAATTTTGAATGTGGAATAGCAAATTAGGTTAAAAGGGTAAAAATTCTTTTTTCATGATCTTAAAAAGATAATCTAGTATATATATATATATATATATATGCTACTGTGAAAGACTGAAATTAGAGAATTCCAATAATCTTCGGTGAATGTCAGCACATACCAAATGCGTTCACCTGAGAATATCGACATTTGCCAGATATGGGTCTTTCACAGTAACATATACATACCAAGATTTTAAGAATTTTTTTCAGTTACATAAAAAGCACGGCAGTTAGAAAAATAAAAAAGAAACTTTAAAAAAATTCTATTCAAAAAAATATTTCAGTGAAACTTTTCAACTTCAAACCATTGCCTTAAGTCACTTCAGGATATAGACAGAAGAAATTCAGGTTTTACAGTTTTGCTTTACTAATAGCAAATAGATATCTATCACATCACGCATCATATATTATATTTGTCAACAGCTAACAAATTTTGTACAGTTACAAAAATGAAAAGTATTTAATGGGTTTTTAAAAGTTATCAAACTTTAAATGAAATATCTTTCAAATATATATCAAATTCTATTATCCCACTATTCATATTAGGAATTAAGTGAAACTACTATTAATTCCATTTATTTCAGTTTCAGTCAATTATTTATATTTTATAAGATAAAATCACACTTAAAAATTTTGCTTTAAAATTTTTTTATTCAACACATGTAAGAAATAACTATTCATAACTATTTAGGAATGTTTAAAAAAAAGGATGCAATTCAAAACAAATAACACAAGGTATTAAATAAGCATATGTCACTGTTTCAGGGTTTTATAGGTTAATTATGTAGCACATAATTATTGGTTTTTTGGAACTAAAAACTAAAATTGCAACACATTTGTAAAAATCTATCTTAACTACAGTTAAAAAATGTATTCAGCAAAAAGAATCATTTGAATAATAGTCATGTATGAAAGATAAAAAGAATTCTACAATTAAAATCACACATAATAACTAATTACAAATTATGGATTCTAGCAATTTAATGATTAACATTATTGTCAATTTAATATATTATAAAAGAAAGCAGATGCACTTACTTGAGGATCTTCACTATAAGGCAAACATCCAGCACTCTGCATAACATGAAGAGTTCCTCCATTTTCAAGTAAATTGCTAAGAAAATATGTGATACATTTCAAAATAAAAGAATTTAAAACAACTTATGTTTTGATAAGGATAAATATAAAAAAATAACTTCAGTGGAGGGAATATTAGTGTTCATACCCATAGAGAAGGGGAAGAAGGTCAAGTTTTATGATAAAAACTAGCTGATATGCCCGGCGTTGCTCGGAATAAAAATATTTTCAAGTCCAAGTACTTATAACACTTTCAGTTTACTAAAAGTGTTTTTTGCGGAAGCATCTTTCGTTGATTTTCGTTAATCAATTGAACCCTTGGACCAGCAGTGAACACCCTAATAATAATTTCTAAGTAATTCTTGCTGTGAAAAAACTTTCAGTATAAAAGTAATTTGTTATGATAAGGTGACAATTCTACTAATTGAAATTTTCTTTCTATCTTCAATCGTAACTGAGCTTTTGGGAAAAGATAAATTACGGGGGGGGGGGGGGTTTGAACATCGCTTTTCAGCTCATAATTTTTAAGCAATTGTAGCTACAAAAAAAGTTTCAGTACAAAAGTTGTTTCTTATGATGAGGTAATAATTCGCCTAATTTGAATTTTCTTTCTATTTTCAATTGTAAGGGAATTATGGAGAAATGAAATTTCCAACCCCCCACTATTACCACCCCCTTTGAGCTGGATAGCCCATCTACGAACTCAGTCTAGTTTTTCATTGAACGTTCATTGAACAATTCCCTTGCCATTCAAAATCTAATCAAAATCACTCTTGTTATCGTGTTCACAAGATAACATTGGCAAAAGCGTACATCTCTACTCATAATAATAAGGAGAACATTTCACCCTGTATTCTCATAAGGAGTAAAGCTGCTAGAATGAAAGCAGATGGAAGAGACTGCAAATGACGAGAGCTTTCCAACAAGGGGTAACATGCATAGGTTGAAATGTACTTTAAGATGGGGGGGAAGAGAGGGAAAATCACCTTTGAGCTAATAACTTCGAAGCAATTGTAGCTATTTAAAAAATTTAAATTCAAAAATTGTTCGTTATGATGAGGTGATAATTCGCCTAATTTCAATTTTTTTTTGTATTTTTAATTGTAAAGGAATTATGGGAAAATGAAAATTTCCACTCCCTTTGAGATGGATACCCCATCTACGAACTCGACCGAGATTTTCACTATTCTTACAACATATCCCACGGCGGTTAAAATGAAATAAAAATTACTCCAGTTATCGTGCTCACAAGATAACATGGGAAAAAGTGTCATATATATATATAAATAAGCTTTTTAACAAAGGGTGGTTTTGGGCTTTAGGGGTTATGATCGATGAAGATCTGCAGAAATTTTCCGAAAGTTGAGTCATGAGAATCATTGCACTAGGTAGAGTTCCTATAAGGAATCTACCTAAAATTCATAACAGATTTCAGACATGACACAGGCTAGGAACAAAAAAAGCTGAACTTCATAAATAATGAATTGTTCCAAACATAAACACCGAGAAATAAAATAAGTATGATTATTTGAACCATAAAACGAATAAATTTCTACAAAAAGTGCTTGAGATTTTAAAAATATTGTGGAATTATTATATAAAAGAGAATTAAGAATGATAAAATCGGATGCCGAAAAAGCTGAAATCTGCGTTTTCGCGGAAATGTGTCATGTCTGAGATTTAGATATAAAAATCTTTTTCTTACCATAACACATCCCAATTCTCATCACAATCAAAAACTATTGGCCAATATCTGGAATCTTCAATGATAACCTATAAAATATTTAATAATCAATTTTTCAGGTAAAAATGCTTTATAAAATACCAGAAAGATTTTTTTACATGGTGACTTTATACAATATGGTCAATTATAAGCAGTAAATAATTTTTATTTGAAACATAATAATTCACTGTTTTATCTCCGATTTATTCTATTTCAAGTGTTGGAGGCATTTTTTATTTAAAGATGGATTCATTATATTAATCTGAACCCCCTATTCCTTTTTGGCCTGATGTTACAAAATGGGATATTTTCTAACCTGGACATCCATCTTAGTGCCATCATCTGATAACGGGTTGGTACTATGCTTACAACTAAGCTATTAAGATTTTAAGCAAAGTTCCCATGATGAATTTCTAATCACCTTATAAATAGTGCTACACCTTTGCCTGTAATTTCGTGACATGGGTAATGGTAAGGCTTATTGTTAATGAGGAAAGACAAGAATAGGTAACCCAACAGGCAGTCAAAAGGGATCACATATCTCATTTTCGAATAGCTTCAAAAGAGGGAAAGCACTTTCCAATGTCACTATTAAAATCCTTTTCTTATAGGTTTATGCTTAGCCACAATTTAAAGGTTGAATTTGGATTATGTGTGGAACACTGAAAATTTCTTGTAAAACTATGACTAAATAAGATTTTAAAAAATAAGCAAAATTAGAATTATCTTCCACTTTTCATCCAACATGCATATATAATCAGAATAACCTTATTGATTTAAACTAAAACAATAAAATTCTCAGTTTAAAAAACCATTAAATAGAAGATTAATCAACATTGGGTTCATAAAAAGTAATTTGGAATCCTCGATTATAGTCATTATAATGCTCAAATTCAAAAAGAATGGTCATAAAGTAGACAAAAGCAAAGAGGGAAAAAATGCATATTATTTATAATAAACATACTTGTTTCAAAAATTTCAACTCTGGAAGTATACATGGGGCTTTGACAGTAAATTCAGCATTTTGATAAAATAGAGTATCCTGAAATTAAAAGAGTTCATTTCTGGGAATAAGTACAGATTTTAAATAAAAAAATAAATATAAAGGCACAAAAAGATTAAAAAATCATTAAAGACATTTTTTTAAATATGCATATCTTAGATTAATATCCTGTTTTAAAGAAATGCATGGGCTAATTTGGGATGTGTCTCATAATTTTGAATCATAGTCAGATGATGAGGACAACTCTCTAGCCAGCATCCTCTCTCCAAACTTCCACATCACAGCAACTGGAGGACATTTGACCAACAGACCCTCTGGTCCTGAAGCCAAGACTCTGCCACAAGACCAGATCGGCCTCATACATATTTCAATAAAACTTCATTAGATCAGACATGACACAGACTTGAAACAAAAAAAAGCTGAACTTCATAAATAATGAATTGCACCAAACATAAATACCGAGAAGTAAAATAAGTATGATTAATCGAACAATAAAATAAATAAATTTATACAAAAAGTGCTTAAGATATTAAAAATATTGTAGAATTATTAAATAATAGAAAATTAAGAATGATAAAATCCAATGCCGAAAAAGCTGAAATCCGAGTTTCCGCGGAAATGTGTCATGTCTGTTAGATATGAAAGTCAATGTACTAATAAATAACAATGAATTTTGAAGTTTGTTTAAAACAATGCAAAAGTGGATATCTAAAAAGACTAAATTGAGCAAGAAAGTCCCAAGTCTGAATAAAAATTTGCATCAGTTTAGGTTTAACTGCTAAGAATTTCAGTAAGGTTGGGTTAGCTAGGCAAACTCCAATACTTGAAGACTTTAAGAACAACATTAGAGTACTATATTTTTCATTTATTTTTAGAAGAAATCAAAGATTGCAGTAATTATTGCATTTCATTCACTCTTATCTTCTTAATTCTTTTAAAAAGTAATAAGCACTGAAGATAAAATAGAACAACTTCAAGCTAGAGTAACAAATCAAAAACATTTAACACATTCACACCGTTGTGTACCACTAGTGAGTCACACTTGAATGCAAATTTCAGAGTTGGCATGAATGTGTTAGTGTTTATACCAGGAGTAGGCCTATTCACCTAAAGAGACAAAATATTAAATCTAACCAAGAAATTTAATGAAATTTCAACAAACTAGATAATAAAATTTAAATAAAATATATTTATTAAATTACCTTAAATTTCACTTTAATATTGACATATACAGGTTTGTTTGAATCAATTAGTCTAGGGATAATCAAACAAGGCTCAACAGCTAAAACATATAAATGATAGAAAGCCTGTAAATGGTACCTGAAAAACAATTAAAGGATTAATGAATAATTTTATTCTATAACATAAATTAATGAAAGAAAAATTATATAAAAAACCACTCACCGATTATCATTGCTGTGTTGAGGAAATTTTGGAAAAAATGCACAAACTAAAGCTCCAATAGAAAGAGGAGAAGTACTAAGAGTAAATCTATGGAAGAAGAAACATTTGGGCTATAAATAAAGCTATTTATGATATTTTGAAAGATAATTTATTTCGAAACAAAAATCCTTTTAGATACTACAAAAAGTGTCGACAGTTTTACAATAACTACAAGCAAGTTCCCGGAAATATGTACTTACATTATTTTCATTAATTTAACAATTACAAAAATTCATTCTCCATTTATTAAAACAAAAAAAAAAAAAGTAACTCTTAATCATTATGATGGAGATTTAAAAATTTTTTCATATATGCATTTCCTTTTTTCCCCTTTTCTTTATTTTATTTACACTCTGTCCCAAAAGTTTATAGACTCTAGTAAAATATATGTTTTAGAAAAAGGGAAAGGCATACAAACACCAATTTCAAATATGTTTATTCAAACCATATGCGACTTGCATTCAACTAAATATTTAGAAAAAATAACAATTTGTATTTCAATTATATAACAAAATGGAAATATTAGGTGTCCCAAAAGTTTATAGAATTTATGACTTTTCAACAAAAGATGCTCAATACAATGTTCTTAATAGTTTAAAGTCTTTCCATTTATCAGTAAGACATTGTACACACGTTTTTCCATCAACAATTAAGGTTTGTAATAACTCTGGTTCCAAGTTGTATCATGCACTTTCAATGGCTGTCTTCAAGGCATATACTGAATAAAATTGCCCCCCCCCCATTCTCATATACCTTCCGAGACATAATGCCCCACACATTCTCAATTGGGTTTAGATCAGGGCTCATCGGTGGCCATTCAAGAACAGTAACAATTTTTGAGTTTAAATAATTTTTCGTAGCACTGGAGGTATGGGTGGGAGCACTATCATGCTTATATTCTCAATTTCATCCCCCTATGTTTTCTGCAAATGGCATAAGATGATTTTCTAGTGTTTCTATGCATTTAGGAAATTCTGTCGGCCATCTAAAAAGGCCAAACCCACTTGACTGATGAAATCGAAAGCCGTCCACACCATCACAGATCCACCACCACTTTGCGGACTGAAAAAGCTCCTGGGCTCTTTTCGTAAATCATGCCAATATTTTATATTCCCGTCAGGCCCATCGAGGTTCCATTTTTTTCCCATCACAGAAAAGGACAGCCATCCATTTATCGCCATATGACTACGAGCCTATTGTAATCTCTTACTAATGTGAAGATTTGAGAGTGGTAATCTGCAAGCCATTTTTGTGTGGATCATATAAACAGATTCTATAATTCGTCTATGACCAGTGTCTTGGAGATTTGCAACTGGGAAGTCCTAGTAATTTCATGAACCAACATTTTCTGACTGGAAGCCATTCTTTGTACCCGTCTATCACTGCGAATATCTGTCGCACATGGTCTTGCCGAACATGGTTTTGGCTCATATGGTGTCTTATGAGTTAATACACGATAAATCATACTTTTAGACTGATTTAAAAGTTTCAATATTTCCTTAACAGTCTTGCTGAGCAATTTCAAATGCAAAATTTTACTCACTTCTTCATTAGAGAGCTACAAAGCTTTAGGCATCTTGGAACGCAGAACAAACGGCCGCTTTCCTTTTCTTACAACATATTTATTAGGCTCCGAATCGACGTCATAATTACCGATACCATATTTGCATAAAATTGCATTTGTCTATAAACTTTTGGGACAGGTTATCTGTTTATTCTACGATTTAAAAATTGTCATTAAATATACGGGGTAGAATTGCTGTTTTCTCAATATAATAGACATAACATCTATACAGTAAGTTGCAATTAAATACATCATGTACAACAAAAAATATAGGCAAAATACAAGATTCTATAAACTTTTGGGACAGAGTGTATATATTTTGATTTGCAAATCTTTTCTTATGAGCTGAATTCTTTTTTCAAGATAAATAATAATTTTCCCACTTTCTTGATATCATAAAATACAATAAAAATTGCAGAATGATCTAAAAATTACAATTAGTTTACAACACACTGTAGTTTTGTCAAGTATAGAATAATGATACAAACAACTTATTATTCTTAAATATTCAAGAAAGAATAAGTAAAATTCATAGGAGGATAATTATATGTTTTAAAATATTCAGGCTAACAGAAGTTTATACATTTAAGTCCCAAAGTTATGAAAGCGTGCAAAGCTATCAGATGCTTACTACTATGTTTAATATTTTTTTATAACTCATGAAATGGGAGAAATCCCGAATGCTTTACAGCCAGTTGAATCCAGACTTCTACTTAAAGTGACAGTTATTTTTATACTAGAATTTAAGTAGAAATAATGTCTATAAATTAAAAAGTTAAGAAGCGTTTTCAAAAATAGGAAAATTCGAAATCATTACATGTATATAAATAGACTGTATATGGATTTTAACCAATATAAATGTTGCAGAATCACAACAAATTGGACAGGCAATTTAGAAAGTAAGTTTTCTACCTTGTCACCAGATGTTACGTCATACATTATGAAACATAACTTTGAATGCCTAAAAGATTCAGGACATAGCTATCATAGGTGGCAGTTGACAATTCTTGATCAGGCATGTTACTGCAATTGTAAAAGCTGAAAATGTTGTCACTTATTCTTTCTTCCATTGACTGCAAGGTTACACCCATGAATTTTGGCCGAGCATCACATTTGGTTTTCTGAAGGCTGTCAAAATGTCCACAGTAAGGACTACAGAAGGAGGTTTCCCCTTATTAATGTTAAGCATATAGAGTTGGCAATGCAATGCATTAAGGAAAACAGTCACTTGATGATTACAGAACTAAAAAGCCATTTTCCAAGATAATTCAGTACTTACTGCCTGAAACTCCGATGGAGCATTTACTGTTGCAGAAATTGAGTGCCAAGTAGGTACTGAAAACTTGACTTCTAAACATTCATTGGTCATACACAGTTTCCTCTCCCAGGTAGTAAATTTCCACAACATAAGAGTATAAAAGCTCATCCAGTGATGTGACAAGTGTCTCGATTCCACTGGTGAATATGTTGAAAAGTAACTTAATGACTATTGTATTGGTTCTTATAAATGCTTTCAGAAAACCATGTTTACTTTCTATTTGTGGTCAAACAGAAACTTACTTTTTAGATGACCATTGGTTTTTAAACAATTTAAAACTTGTTGCAAAAAATAAATGCTGTAAAACTTCGATTAACCGTCACTCATTTAACCAATGGTTTCTGTTATCCGTCATCATCGTCTAAAAAATTATCAACAAGAAAACAGACATCTTTAAAATTGTCCATGAATTACTTTTACACCTTACAATATAAAGCTGGAAGTGACTGTACTGTATGATAGTGGAAGTAACTAATTGTCAGTCACAGAGGAGTTGACATTGATCTGGCACGTCGAACCCATCACTAACTAGTCACTATTGTATTATAGAGCTATAACACATTTTTGTACACCGATAATAACTTTTTGAAGGAAAGCCTGGGTCGAAGACCTATAATCTCCATTCCATAACTGTGCTGTAAAAGAAAGCGACATAACACAATAACTCTAACTTAATGATACTGTGCCAAGGGGTATTAAGAGAGAAAAAAAGTAGGAAAGAAAAGAAAAGAATAAAAATAAATTAATTAAAGTAAATTTTAAAAAAATAATTAAGAAAAAAATGAGATAAAAAATCAATTAGAAAGGTGATCATAAAAGTTCGTGATAATTTAAATTTAAAAAGGATAAATGATATAAATAATTAAATAAATAAAAAGGTATTAGTTAAAAAAGAGTAATAATCATTCAGCAAGAACCAAGAAAAGCGTTAGATAGCTGGAGAAAGAAGTTTTTGTTTCTCTTCCGTAGGTGGCAAAAAATTGTTCAATCTGTCCAGAAAAGTAAACAACGTTCAAGGTCAAGGTGCTAGGGTTGCCTGAAAGTTCCGCAGTCAGCTGTGTTCACAGTGCGTGAAGGGAGGAAAGCAAGTTCTGAGCCGAGTAAAGAAGGGGTTAAAACAGGTTCTTCAAGGTCGTCACTATTGTAGTGTGGAGAAGTTACGTATGCAGGAGCTCACAGATCGTGGAGGGAGGTAGAAGTGACTTCAGAAACAGGTATTAGAAGGGTTGGAACTAGTTAATTCAAAGTCTTCACTATTGTGGTGTGAAGGAGTTGTGTTGCGATGTTTACGTAATGAGCTTTCTCGCTCTTCGTTTGCTGACTGGATTGAAAGGATCGTAGCGAGACATTTTTGTACATTACTACTCATTTAGTGAAGTTTATATTAATCGTTTTGGAAAATAACATACACTATTTAAGTATTATTCACTTTTAAAGGATTTTATTTTCATCCCAAGCCAGCCAGCAGTGAAATCACATTACTGTACATACACTATATGCCCAAAAGTATCTGGGCACTTTCAGATGTTCACATTTTTTAGAATTTCTCCGGAATGGTTTAAGTGACTGCCTTTAAACTTCGACCATGTGAAGAATAGACTGTAACTCACATTTTACATTGAAGATTCGGTCACGAGGGCAATTAGCGGGCCGTCTACAAACTGATGAAAACAAAAAACAGTTTTGGACCACCCTGCTTCACAGAATACTGATAACAAGATGAAACTTTCAGAAATGGTTATGTTAATGTGTATAATATTTACAGGAATTTTCGTAAACTCAGCACAAATATTTGGGAAGATATAAAGGTTTTCTTAAAAAATCCTAAATTTTCCCACCTGTTTTTTGCTTATAACATGCAAAGTTTTCTGTTATATTATATGAAACTTACAAAAAAAATGACAATATGTTAGAGAGGCATTTTGTAAAAATTTGGAAAATGTCATTTGAATATTACAGAAAATATGATCATTTATAGTAAATGATGTTTTGCTGCGCATGCGCAAAACATAGCGTAATTTTTCTTTCACAACTTTAAAGCCAAACATATAGGACAACTTTTATAAAAATTTAGCTCAATATAATTAGTATTAAGAAAGATATCGGCATTACAACGAACAGAATTTTAGCCCCTGTCAAAGAGAAGCTAAAATATGAGAGGTTGTACACAAATTGATATTTTTTAAACTTATATCTTTAAATAGTTATATTGAATTGTATAGTGGTTAGAATTTGCTGAATACCCATGAACACTTGTAATATTTGTAACGAATAAAAAAAAAATATAGTTGTAGAATTATTAAAATATTTTAAGAGAAGAAATAAATTAGATAAAAAATCGTTTGGGCATAAACGAAATATATTTAAAAATATCGTTTGGCCGTAAAATTGTAATTTGTTAATAATCATGTAAATAATATAATTAAAGTAATAATTTTTTTTTTGTTATTTAATAGTGCCTAATTAGCTGGAATTTAAGTTATGCATGTAATTGATAAGTGTTCATGTTATTCAGTAAATTCTAACCACTATGCAATTCAATATAACTATTTAAAGATATAAGTTTAAAAAATATCAATTTATGTACAACCCCTCATCTTTTAGCTTCTCTTCGATAGCAGCTAAAATTCCTCACGTTGTAATGCAGATTTCTTTCTGAGTAGTAATGATATTGAACTGAATTTTTTTTTATATAAGTTGCCCTATATATCTGGCTTTAAAGTTGTGACAGAAAAATAACGCTATGTTTTGTGCATGTGCAGTAAAACATTATTTACTAAAAATGATCACATTTCCTGTAATATTCAAATGACATTTTCCAAATTTTTACAAAATGCTTCTCTAACATATTGTCATTTTTTCTGTACATTTCGTATAATATAACAGAAAACTCTACATGTTACAAGCAAAAAATGGACGAGAAAATTTGGGATTTTTTAAGAAAACCTTTATATCTTCCCAAATATTTGTGCCGAGTTTACGAAAATTCCTCTAAATATTATGCACACTAAACATAACTATTTCTGAAAGTTTCATCTTGTTATCAGAATTCTGTGAGGCGGGGTGGGCCAAAACTGTTTTCATCTTCATCAGTTTGTAGACGGTCCCCAAATTACCTTCGGGACCGAATCTTCAATGTAAAATGTGAGTTACAGTCTATTCTTCACATGGTAGAAGCTTAAAGGCAGTCACTTAAATCTTTCTGGAGTAATTCTAAAAAACGTGAAAATCTGAAAGTGTCCAGATACTTTTGGGTATATAGTGTATATATATTAAGAGATTTCTGTTATTCATTTGTTAGGTTATCCGCCACAGCCCTGCTCCGGACTGCAACAGTTAATTGAAGTTTTACTGCATTCAAAAAATGGATAGAAAAATAGTACCTTCCACCTCCTAAAAATAATAATCCTAGAGCCATGTGAGTGACCATATGGGAGCCGTATAGGACATAACTAGCTGCCTGGCTTATCCTAGATCTCAAATGTCTACATATACGAATTACATCCAAGTCACCTGTACCAGCCATTACCTTAAATGAGAAGAAAAAAACTCGGATGACATAAAATTGAGCATTTCAAACTGTAAAATATAATTTATAAAAAGGAAATGTATAAATCTAAAATATTTTTACTTTGCTGTAATATTAATAATGACGATTTAAAAGTAGCTAAGAAATTCCACTTAATAATGCTTTGAATATGGAATGAAAGCTTGAACTTTTTCCCAAAATTAAAAGACACACACAAAGAGCAAAAACAAAGCTGAAGAAAAATTACAATTTCATTCTTTAGTAAAAATAAAACCAACTTGTCACAAACTAAAAAGTATCTTTTATTTTTACCATCCCAAAGTTTTTGCATAATATGAAATGTTACATAACAACTTTTATAGTAATTAAATTGA
The DNA here is from genome assembly GCA_013235015.1 of Araneus ventricosus. Classification (NCBI taxonomy): domain Eukaryota; kingdom Metazoa; phylum Arthropoda; class Arachnida; order Araneae; family Araneidae; genus Araneus; species Araneus ventricosus. The sequence goes on from BGPR01000155.1 coordinate 42,998, forward strand.
TTGTAATTTCAGATTAACTACAATGAAAAAGAACATACCATTGCTAAAGATAAAACAACAACATTCAAACACGTTTCAATTGTACTTCTACCAGCCTGTTCACCAACATGTTTTCGAGACAGAGATAGAAAATGTTTGGCATAGTACATCTGAAAATAAAAGTTTAATTCAAATAAAATGTTTAAAAAAATAATTTAATAATGAGATAAAAGAACTCTTTAATACGAAATAATTAAAGAATACTATATTAATATGCAATAATTAGTACAAAATTTTTTATCTCACATTGCACAAATAATTTCAATCAAAAAGTAAATGAAAATATATCAATATACTAACCAGAGTTTCAAAAGCTTCTGCATTAGCAGATCCTGCAAATTTAAGCCCCACACAAAAACAACCACCAGCAATTATATTGCAATATGCTTGGCTAAAATCAAATCAAATATTAGCACTATTATTTGCATAAATATAATTAAACAAGCAGATGCTATACATATTATAGAACATCAAACAGGTTTAAAGTGAATATTAGATAAAATAAGACACCATAAAAGTTTGATAAAAAAATTATTATTGCTTTGTTATGCAAAACTTTATTTGTATATGATGTCAAAAATCTGTATGTAATTACACTAATTTGCAGAAACTAAATCTAGTTAAAGCATAACTGGTGTTCACTAAACACTGCATAATCAAACAGTTGACAATTAAATTGCTAAATTGGAAAAAGAAATTTACCTCATGGTTTCATAATCAACATCAGCATGAGTTATTCCTCTTTGAAATGCATGCTTCGAAACAATCTAAAACAAAAAGTGCAAACTTTTTTATGACTTTTGGTTAATAAATATGATTCTTGGCAATAAAAAAATAATTCAGATTAGGATTTCATCTTGATAAATTGAGATGATTAATATAAAATTTGTTCTGGTATTTAGCCAGCTAATGGTATTTTTTAAAAAGTATTACAAAATAGAGAGAGGAGAATCATAGACAAATAAAATGAGCAATATGAATTTTTAGCATATGAGAAATTTTATGCACAGAAGAAAAAAAAATCCCTGTCGGGCAAGCCAGAAGGCTAAGGTAGATTCCTTTTGTCTGGAGTTATAAGGAAAAGAAAATTCCATCCTCTATTTTCATTACGATTACAGCTGCAACAATGAAAGTGTGTGGATGAGAATGCAAATGACAAGAGCTTCCCAACAAGGTGTCACATGCATGGGTTAAAATTTGTTTGGGGTGTGTGTGAAAAATCCACTTTTCAGCTCATAACTTCTAAGCAATTGTAGCTATCAAAAAAAAAAAAAAAAAATACTTTCAGTACAAAAGTTGTTTGTTATGAAAAGGGGGTAATTTGTCTAATTTGAGTTTTCTTTTAATCTTCAATCGGAAGTGAATAATGGGGAAATGAACATTTCCACTCCCTTTGAGCTGGATAGCCCATCTATGAACTTGACAGAGATTTTCACTACCCTTACAACATATCCCTCTATGATTAAAATCTAATAAAAACTTCTCTAGTTATTGTGTTCACAAGATAACATGGGCAAAGCATTATACATATATAAACTTTTGAATGAAGGGTGGTTTTGGGTTCTGGGGTCATGATCGATGAAGATCTGCAGAAATTTTCTGGGAGTTGTGTCATGAGAATCATTGCAATAGGTAGACTTCCTATAAGGAATCTACCTAAAAAGTGAATTGCATAATATTAGTTATCTTTCTTTAAAACTATACTTCCATTCAAATGAAGCACATAACATGTAATTAATATTTAAAACAATTTAGCATGTAACTTGAATACTAATGTTTTTTTTTTTTTAAATATTTTGCTTGCAAATTTCTGAATCAAGAAAATTAATTCAGTAATAAATAATTTTAAATTTAGACCTAAATGCCCAAATTAATTTAGAGCATAGATTTCAAGAAATTTCTATTAAATTATGTTTAAAACACCAAGACTAAGTTAACTGTGAAGTTAAATTAAAATCGGAAAAAATTTCTTTTGGGTTTTCTTTTTTAAAAATTTTTTTTAGAAAAAAATTTAAAAAATTGGCAAAAAATCATTTTTTAAAACTTTTTTTTACCTAAACATTAAAGATTTTTGAAACACAATAAAAAATAAAAAACACTTTTTAATTCCTTGCATTACCTCAAAAATAAATCAAAGGAAAAGTAAAAAAAATTTCAAAATGATGACACTTTGACTTTTGGTATATGCCTGTTGAAAATTGTTTAGGTATTTGGCAATACCTATTAACTTCATAAAAAAGCAAAAAAGAAACAATGGAATGCATTCAGTTCAGCCACGGAAGTGAAATGTAACCGTCCTATAAATAGGATGCCGGGCGTCAACAGGTTAAATTAATAACTATTTATTTCATACAATCTACTACAGTAAGAAACACTGACTTCTCAAACTCATCAAAAATTTAAATTCTTATCATCTGTAATACAAAGGTTACCTCTGGAAGATGACTTTCAACCCATTTCATGGACGGGTGAATTGAAGACCACAAAATTAGACCTTTGCTTATAGTCTGAAGGGGGAAAAAAAGAGAGAGCCAAAGTTAAGAATGCCATATGGTAAACTCATAGAATATTAAATGTTATTATAGATAAATAACTTACTCTCAGTAACAAAAAGTCAGGGCGAACCATATCTAATAAAAATTGTGTATCTGGTGCAGTCATCCATTCCGCAATAGCTCTAAAAATCAAAATAGAATCAACAAAATGGAAAATCTGAATTAATATGGCTTCATTATGTGAGACATTAGTACTGATTAACATTAGAAACATTAGTAGTAGTGAAGTTTTTTTTACATGTTAATATTACATATACAGTAGAACCTGGTGAATCCGAACTAATTGGGGCTGACCTCTGTTTGGATTCTGAGAAGTTCGGATTATTCGGAAAATTCGGTAAAATACTCTTGATATATCAAATTCAAAATAGAGCATTGACTTTGCAAACTCTGTGAAAGAGTAGGGAAAGAGATAGCTGCGATTTGCATCATTAAATAGGTTTAGTTCCTTACATCAAAAGAGGATAACCAACTTTGTTTCTACTAATTAAGGTGCTGCATTCATTCTTAAATACCAATTAAAATGTTTCTTTTCAAATAGGAATAAGCATTAGTTATATTTCTGATTCCTAATTGTTATTTTCCTTTATTTTTTGATAATTTTTTTTCAGAAAATTAAAAGAAGATGGTCGAATTATACGAAATTTCGGATTCTTGGGATTCAGATTCCCGAGGTCCTACAACATATATTTTCTTGGCACATGAATGTTATTACAAAATAGGACTCTTACTGGTTATCAGTGTCAAAGAACATCATTCCCAATGCAAGAGTTGCACCTGGACTTGTTACATCAACATTTACATTATCCCCTTCACGAATTTGATAGCTTGGTGATTTGTGCTTTTCTTTATGGATACCAGTCTGTAAAAATAATGATTCAAACTAGTGATCACTCCAAAAACACATTAGATGGGAAATCTCCCTAAATGTTAAAACAAACTCAAACATAAAAGAGCATTTTTTAAAAAGAGTATGGATATTAAATATATATATATATATATATATATATATATATATATAATATATGGTTCATCTTTTTAAGTGTAAGAAGAAAAAAAAGAATGATAAAAATAATTTTTATATTATTTTTACTTTTATGAGGAACATATTTATTTGAAAAGAATGCTGATTTTAAGCCAATGATTATTTGGAATTTTAATATTAAATCATTGAAAATAAATCTTTTTTAAAAATACAGAGAGAGGGGAATTTGGATAAATTCTATACTGGTGCACTGTTACTGAAAGGCATGAATTATTTTATATTTTAATTGTTTATAAAAACAGTGTAAATAAAATTCTTTTTACACCATTTAGAAAGAAATCTACCCCAGCAATAGTTCTGGAACAAATAGACATACAAATGGCTAGCAACATAAAACAATACTTTTCAAGAAGAAGCTTTTAATCTGAAGAATATGCTTCATTGATTAATTTTACTCAACATGTAAATAAGTGAAAATTCATTTTAATCACAAGTAAATTAAAATCTTTAAAAGCAGTAATGATGCTAACAAGATGCACTGAATAATAAAGCACATTTTTGAAACTTACTAAAGGTCTTTTATGACCTCCAACCATGTAATGGTATAACTGGTCAGCCATTGGAAAATCAGCAACTCCAGACATTTCTTTACCTTTCTATAATTAATGAAGATTAATATAAATTTAACAGTAAATGGATCAGTGATCAAAAATAAATTCAGCAACAGTCATGAATGCATAATATCAATCTTACACCCAATGTGATCAATCCTAATGCAAGACCTGCAGCCAGAGAATAACTTTCTCTATCAATACTATGTTCCATTTCTGGTCCAGGAGGTCGTCCAATCTCACCAAGTAAAACCTCAGCCATATGATGGTGCCCAGAACCCTGATATAATAGACCAAGTCCCATAACAGCAGCTACCTGCACTGCTGGCGCAACATCTAACTCTGTAGAAGTTGGAGGCAATAAAGCTTCAATATGAATGCTTAATAATTTAGTGGCACTCAAGTCCATAGTTCCACGTCTACAATGGGAAAAAAAATCCATTATAATCATTTTAAGGGCTAAATGTTAATTTCATTTGCATATTCATAAATGCAAATATAATATTCATGTATTGATAATGTAAATAAATATAATATTCATAAATGGGGAAAAATTAAGTGCATAATTAAATGAATTATCATACATATTTTTAGGGGAAAAAAAATTTTCGATAAATCTGATGTCATGTTCCTAAATTTCAATATATAATAAACAGGAGAAAACTCATGAATATGCAATTTCCAAAAGCCATAATTTTTTAAATCGATATAAAGGGGTATAACTATGTGGAAAATCAATAAAAAAAGATTTGAGAACATTTGTTAATATGTATGCTATACATGAACACATTCTTCTGTGTGCAAAGATACCAAAATAAATTTAGGAAAAATTATTATCTAACGTATGCAAATTCATGGAAAAATTATATGAATTCTAATCTGAATACATAATCTAAACTCCAGTCACAGAACATAAAAATCTTATTATAATATTTCTGCATTTCTTAAAGAATTATAGATGCAAAGTAGCTTTTTTATTTCAAATAGAGCATAATTATATATTAAAATAGTTGACTAAGTCTTTATACTGAAATTTCAAATTCACTTTTGCGTCACATTCCTTTATAAAAGAGAATGCAACAGAAGTGGGGTGGGGACTGTGAACATTATTAAATATTTCACTTATTTTGAGCATAAATGTTTTTAATATATATTTTTTTCAAATTAATTGCAAGACAGTACAATGATGAGATCAATTATTATTTTACTCTGTGTAATTAAAAGTTAGTAAGCCTTAAAATCATTTTTTTTGGTACATAAAACAAAATCAAAATTTGAATAAACCAAGAAGAAACAAAAACAAAAAAATTACAAGATTTTACTATTTTTAACAGTAATACTGATGACTGTTACGATGTAATATATTTTACAGATCATACATAATATAAGGTTTGAAAATCCCCAAAACTTTCATTAAAAAAATCCCAGACCCATACAGATTTTCATGACAAATTAAACAAACATAATATTAACAAAATATAGATATTAATTTTAAAAACAAATAATTAAAATCCTATATCAAACATAACAAACAAATAATATCATAAATTTAAGGTAAAATAAGAAACAACTTACTTTGCAGCAGATACACCAAGCAGGATACCAACACTAATAAGCTCATGGCCCTATAAAATACAATGCCATTTTTTAATATCTAAAAATGAAAGAAAGACCAAGTATGAATCCACAACAATTGTTACTTGCCTTACAAAGATAATCATGAATGCTTAAAGTTGAAAGCCTGGAAAGATGACCATTCAAGCCTAATGCCATTAAAAATCCAGCATGTTCTGTTGGTGTGTCGTTACTAATACTTCGAGGTTTATTGTACACCATCCAAGTTGAATCAATCTAAAAAGCAAAAGTTTAAATGAATTCAAATAAGTAGAAAAAATTATTAAAACCAATCAAATAATTTTATATTTGGAACTATGCATTTTCTATTTAAATCAAGTGGAAAGATTTTGCAATTGAATAAGAAATATAATTAAGAATTATTTACAAGAAGTTTGAATTTATTATTATACAGATATATAATGAATTTTTATCATTAAAAATTTCCTCCTAAATGCCGTATTACCCATTCCAGGTCAAAGCCATTGATTTAACATATATGCACATAGCTAATAAAAAATACATATTAATTTTATCATGCATAATATGCTAAATGTATATTTATTAAGGTGGAAATTTTTACAAAAATTTATTAAAAAAAGCAATTTTGGAATTACAATATGTGATTATTAATGTACGAAAGAAGAATAAATTTCAATATTTGCTCAAGTAAATCCAAATGAATCTTAAAAAGGTTGCATCTCATCATCCATGACTGGAAAGAAAATATTTTACATCTATTTTATGGTTTTACATTTTTTATCTAAATTAAATATATATTATCATTCAAATCAAAAAGACAGAAAAAATGTCTATAGTAATAAAGTATAGCACTATAGAAACATCTATATTAATAAAAAGTCTGAAGAAAGATGAATTTTATAAACAGTCCATTTTACGGATGTTGCCATCAATGCCCAAGAGGAATACTAACCTTGAGATCAGTAAAGAATTTAAAATATTAATATAATATTTCTTTTAAAACTTTTTATTTTTTACCTTGGATGCATTAAGAGATATGGATAATCCTGCTGCAACCCCATTATGAAAGAGTGGCCACATATTCATATTAGGCGGCACATCAATATGTGACAAATCTACAGTAGTATTTCTGAAAAAAGGGGAAGAAATGAAAATTAAAAAAGACTAAAGAAGTGCGAAATTTAATTACATCAAAACAGGAAATGGAAAGCCTAATAATGAATTTGAAAATCAAAATTACAAATTTGCAACTGACCATTTATCTATTATGTGGATTATTGCAAAGTTACATTATACAAATAAATTAAAAAATTACCTAGGAGGTGCTCGTCCAGTCAGGCACAGTTTTGGAATGGGCAATGTTTCAGTTACTACAGGATTGTAAGCTCTTAATGTAAACATGCCCCTGGATAAATAAAGTTTTAGAACATAATGTGATTAAATAAATAAATAAACACTATTACTTATTTCAAAGCACCATAAGAACTAAAAAAAATTTATGCATGTACACCAAGAAATAATACAATAAATCTTCACATACTAATAAAAAAAATTACCTTCCAACTGTTGCAGCCATTGTGCGTATGCATAAATTATATAAATGTCTTTCTTGCTCTTCAATGAATTCATGATCACTAAAAAGAATTGAAAAATAATAATAACACTTATCAAAGACTGATATTTCGGGAGAGGGGGAAGAGAGAAAGAGAGAGAGAGAGAGAATTTAAAAATTAGGACTTCTACAAATAATCCATAACTGGGTAAAGGGAAAAAAAAGGAAAGAAAGAAACTTGAAGAATAAGTAATTTCTTTACATAAGATAACATATATAAAGATGCCAAGATAATGTGGTTTGATAAAAATTACCTGACTTCAGGCCTTTGCACTAATGCTATTTGAACAGGCTTGGATGATTGCAACATTTGAAAAACATCATGAACTCTATGATCTTGACCAAATCTTAATCTCAATACCTACAAAAAAATAATTATTTAAAAATGTAAGGAAAATAGAATTCCAATTTTTGATATTTCCAATGCCCTTTTTTTTATAAATATAAGTTGCTGCATTTATTAAAATATATGCTAATGAATTAATTAATTTAAGAATAAATACAACAATATACAGCTAAAACACGTGCAAAATAAACATTAAAAATCAAGGGATAAAAAATAGCAATGGTAAATTATTGCATGACATTTACATATGCAGTGTTACGAAAAGTAATCTACTAACATATGAGAATGAGTTAAAAATAAAGGGAATAAGAAAACGTAAAACTTCTCATCCATCCTTAATTGAGGGATACAATGTAGCAATGAACTTTTCTGCACATTTTTTGGAATATTTTTAGATTTCCTATTCTCTCATTTTGTTGTATAGAGATACTTATAATAAGCGAGAAAGCACACTTTAAATTATTTATCACTGAATATCTATACAAATATTTATTATCAAATACCATTTTAAAACAGATAATCCTATATCATTCATTATTTCACTTATTTATTATGTAGCAAAAAACTTGAATATTCTATTGGTAGTAATAAAAACCAAAAAGTTTCACAACTTATGCAAACAGCATTTCTTAATATGAAATATAAACTACAGTAAGAAAGAAAATTAAAGAAAATGTTAAAAAAAGAGCAATCCTTAACATAATTATCAATTCGCGTATCAATAAAATTTCTGAATTTCCAGAAAGAGAAAAATTTGCGGTTAGAGTAGAACTTAAATGAATGCAGAAATATCTCTGGATGAAACAGGTAATAAATTTTACAAAAGAATAAAATAAAATCTGCATGGTCTGGATGATTTGCAGTACAACCAATTTTACCAATTATGAGAAAACCAAAACCAAAAGAACCCAAAAATCTTAGTTTATTAAAAATAATGAAACAATACACAGATGTAAATTAATTCAAAAACTCCAGAACTATCAATAATTATACAAATAATCAATGTATTAGTCAACATCATATTTACAAAAACTGGTCAATTCTATCCGAATAAACAGATGTCTCTACCTGGTGAACAATCTGCCATCAGAAACGCTAAAATCCTGATCTGTTTCTCATCCTCCCAAATTTATGGGAAAACTGGGCCCTTCTTGTGATTTTGAGAGTTAATTGTTCATTTTTTCCTCATACTGAACATGTTTATTCTTTCAAAAGAATCTTGTGCCAGAATAAAATTTGCATTTTTGTATTGACCATTCTTACAGTTGAATAAGCTTAATTTATTTGATTTTTCATTCAAAGTAAATTTTTTGTTTAACCCACAACTATTATAATTCTAATTCCTATTTAAGTAAAACTGTTAGTGGCATGTGTATTCCTCCAATTAAAGGATTAATCTATTCATGTATGTTGACAGCAAATCTATTCATTTCAGCTCCTCAACAATGTGTGAGTACCCAATTTTACCTTACAACCTTTTATTAAAAACTTAAATTCAATTCTATACACAAATGTTTTACTGTTTTGCATTTTTTTTTTCATTAAAATTCTATTTTTAAAATGCAGAATTAACTTTTGGTCCATACATTCTCATGAGTGATATAAGGGTCATGCCATGTGAAGTGATCCAGAAAAAAATAATTGGTTGCTTCACCATTTTATAATCAAATGATTTTTTTGTATGTTGATTCCTACATGATTAGTGTGTCCAAAAAGACTAATTTTAAATTTTTATCTTTTTCTGAATTCCGATGGCAGCCATTTTTGTTTTACAAAACATGTTGATTTTTGTGTTTGTAGGGGTTTGCGTTAACTTATATTACTCGGAACTGGTGAACCCGAGGTTGATGAACCAAAAACCAGTTTATTCAGGAAGATACAGCCTTTATTATCTCCAGTACACATTTAAGGACAATTGTATCCCAAATAGCAAAAATCAGCTACAAAGTTTGACTTTAAAAATGACAAATTTTCAATTTTTGAAGGCATATAATTCCCAAAAGGAATCTATTCTCCATATTACTTTTGTGGGGATGTGTAGCTACCTTAATGTACTATATTTACATAAAATTTCCACCCTGTGATTTGCTTCTTTTAAGAGTTATGGGCTTTCAAAATCCAAAAATTTCAAAAAAATCCAAATTTTGACACCTTATATCTTTTTGGGGCAAAGTTTAAAAATCTGAAATTTTTACAGATAAACCCTCTATAGTGTATTATACTGCTGTAAAAATTTCATGTTTGATATTTATCTACAAGTCAAGTTAGAGGACTTTAAAAATCCCATAAAAAACGTATTTTTTGCAGAAAATGATGGAGCATTAATTTGACCAAATATTATTTTTATCAATAAATTATAATATGACCTCATTTAATATTTGTAATTAAAATTACAATTCAAATTAATGCAAACTATTAAATTAATTCTTATGGCATTTATATGACTAAATATTATTTTTATCATTAATAAATTATAATATGATATAACTAATATTCCCGTTACATATAAACTTACCTTTTTTACATGAATTAGCTTGTGCACACTTTAAATGTTTAATGAAGTTGAAAAATTTGAATATGTTTCATGGTCGTTTTAGGTTTCACAGTATAATTTAGGCTTTTCTATTCACTTATCTTATAACACAGTTTTTACTGTGGTTACCATTGTTAAAACACTTTGAAACTTCAAATAAAAATATTGATATATTATTTACAACTAACACATTACAAAAATATTGATATACTATACATTTGAGTCAGGTTTATCGTTCTACCTTGATTTGTATTCATTAAAAATTTTTGATATTTCTTCACTTAGTTTTGAGGAAATGTTATGTGTTCTTCCAGTAGTTGTACTTCTAAGGCACTTAGTTTCCTTAAAACATTGTTCATGGGCACCCAAGTCTGATCTTTCTCCTTTTTCTTAAAAGCTGTCCTTGGTCCGGTGGGGATGATAAAATGTTAAAAGCACATCTTTATTTGTATCACTAATGTCATTCACCTCTGCCATCCACCATTGACCATCATATACACATGCAATAGTCTTGTGTGAAGTGTTATTAGTACAGCTTTTGTAGTGGAATGAATTTCATATTCCGTACCTTATGAAGCAATGAAGCACTTGAGGTTACTCTCTGACACAGGAACAAAACAATGAAATCTCCTTGTACCAGTAATTGCCACAGAGTTTTCAAATCGGTCAAGAAGTTTATTGTTATGATGTTGAATGATTTCTTCATCTTTTATGTAAGTGAAGGTGATTCCTTTTAAATGTTCTTGATCTTATAACGTAACAGAATAAATATGAAGAAAAATTAAGGCACCAAATGGTGCATTAATTGAAAATATAAATGCCATAAGAATTAATTTCATAGTTTGCATTAATTTGAATTGTAATTTTAATTACAAATATTACATGAGGTCATATTATAATTTATTGATAAAAATAATATTTGGTCAAATTAATGCTCCATCATTTTCTGCAAAAAATACGTTTTTTATGGGATTTTTAAAGTCCTCTAACTTGACTTGTAGATAAATATCAAACATGAAATTTTTACAGCAGTATAATACACTATAGAGGGTTTATCTGTAAAAATTTCAGATTTTTAAACTTTGCCCCAAAAAGATATAAGGTGTCAAAATTTGGATTTTTTTGAAATTTTTGGATTTTGAAAGCCCATAACTCTTAAAAGAAGCAAATCACAGGGTGGAAATTTTATGTAAATATAGTACATTAAGGTAGCTACACATCCCCACAAAAGCAATATGGAGAATAGATTCCTTTTGGGAATTATATGTCTTCAAAAATTGAAAATTTGTCATTTTTAAAGTCAAACTTTGTAGCTGATTTTTGCTATTTGGGATACAATTGTCCTTAAATGTGTACTGGAGATAATAAAGGCTGTATCTTCCTGAATAAACTGGTTTTTGTTTCATCAACCTCGGGTTCACCAGTTCCGAGTAATATAAGTTAACGCAAACCCCTACAAAAACAACGAAAAAAAAAAGATAAAAAAAATTTAAATAAGACTTTTTGGACTCTAATCATGTAATAATCAACATACAAAAAATCATTTGATTATAAAATGGTCAAGCAACCAGCTCTGGATCACTTGACACGGAATGACCCATAATCTTACCATAAAAATAGTAAAAGTTACAGCTTTTTTTTCAGCAACTACTAAAGGTAGTTTAAGATAGATATGTGAAACACTGAGGTTTACTTCAAGATCGAGATGATGAAGACCATCTTCAAAATTATCCTTTGCAACACTGCTCTTCCCATGATCCTGTTTGGATTTTGTAGGTTGTGGCAAAATTTTATTTTTTTCTGATGATTGTAGAGATGATAAGTCACGTCTTCCTATACAAATAGTAGAGATAAATAAGTGAGTAATCTCATTATAGTGATTCATCTTTTAATAAATTATTATACAAATTAAAAAATATTTTACATGCTTTTCTTCCTATTATAATTAACAATAATAATAATAATAAGTAGATTTTGGGACTAAATGCTAATGCCTTGATAGCATCATTTTATGGCATTCTCATAACATTTTAACAGAGAAGTACGTTGGGAGGAGTAGTGAGTTCACTTTATTCATTTATTTTTTAATTAATTGCTTTGTTAATTAAGATCGATGTTGAAATGAAAATTAAACAAAATACAAAAAAAAGATGGCAAAAATGTTGTTTCATTACAACCCATGATTTCCATATTCAATTTGAGCTCATACCTCCCTGGGGAAAAAAAAAAGACTAATGGAAGTATGCTTTTATCCTAATTTACCTTAAGTAATTTTAAATCTACACTCCAAAAAGTAAAGATTCATCACCCACAATATTTGCCTATATACTAAACTTAGGATGGTATGCTATGCCAACAATAAAAGTTTAAAAAGGTTATTTGTGAAAAAAAAAAAAATCATCAGATAACAGCAATAATGAAGATATAAGAGGGAACAGGTCCTCTTCTTCATATTGCACACAGTGTGGGCACAACTGGGAAGGGGTATAGATGACCAGGATGCCAGTCTTAGAGGGCACCACGAGAACAAAACATTAGTGCATTTGTGTCATCTTTTTAAGTGAAATACTAAGAGGGGGCAAAAAATGTAATTCCCCATTTACACTTTTTAAATCACTGATGAAGACTGGAGGCCAAAGAAAAAAAAAATCATATTATGCTCCAGGTATCAATTACCTTCGATATGCCACTGAGAGCACATTAGTAAAATGTGCAATAAGTGAGTTATGAATTGCAAGCTATTTTTTTTTACAAAAAATGCATTCAACAGTTTCATACAGAGGACAAAACATTTATTCATTCTCTTACTTTTTATCTTCTAGAATATATTTTAGTAGCAATACAAAACACCCATGTCATTAATAAAAAAATGTAAAGAAATCAATAAATGCATAAAATAAATATAATATACTTTGACTATTTGATTTCGAAGAAAAAAACTGTATGAAAAAATATAGTTAAAAAGAATACTAAAAGCAGTTATTTGTTTAGGTTAAAGTGAAAAGTAACCTAGGCAACTGTAAACACAGAATTTACAACAGAGTGGTTAAATTCCTGCTTAAGATTTGATGCACTTGTACTTCCTAGTTACAAATTATTTAAAATAATGATTCATATATCAAATAGAGTAGGGAAAAAAATAAAAATCACAATATCATGTTAAAGTACCAATAAGATCAAACACGTCTTTAGTCCACAATCCAGATGGTTCATGCCAACAGTTCAGTAAAGCATCTTTGATAGGTAAAGCAAGGCCAATTGGTAATGAGTTGATGTCTTTTATTGTGAAACCTAAAAGAAGTAAAACAAATATTGAAACCTAGTAATAAATTCATTTCAAGAAATCAAAAAGATGTTTACTTTTTTATTTTAAGAGAGAACAAACCTAATTTTGTTATGAGGAATACTGCAGCCTTTTTAGGATTGCTACTTATTGTGTAGCAGGAAGAAAGCAAACTGTCACTGATAGCTTCTTCTTCTTTTACCCCTAGAAATTAACAAAATTACAGCACAAAAATTTCCTTTTATTCCAGAAGAAAGAACATAAAATTAAAGTAATTAAAAAATTAAACACAAATTAACATATTTAAAATCAATAAATATGACCAACTTATTCAAATCATCCTTTAGAAAAGCTTATTTCATTTGAATATTATTTCTTTGTAAGAAACAATATAATTTCTATCAAACAGTTTTTTTTTATACCACTTCATAATTTGAAGATCTTGTTTTCCTATCAGTCTATAAAGCTAAAATGAGCCATGCAGTGTACTATTAGTTAGTTTGATCATGTAAAAAAAGTAGTTAACTCAAATTTGTGGATGTGTATGCAGTCTGAGCAATTTGCAATGTATGTAACTTCAGTACAGCTGGAGGCTGAAGAAGTATATTTATTTACAAATTTAGACCAAATACAAGATGTAGATTTCAAACTTGTTTTATAATATGAGTAAATACATCTAACCACATGGAACAAAGAGATGCAGTTATAGTTTTGAAAATTAAAAAAAATATATTATTGCTGAGAGCAATTTATTAAATGTCCACATTTCCAAATCAAGCCAGCCAAATCAAATACCTGGTTGAGTTTTACAATTCACAAGTCAAGATATTTTCAGTACTCAGAGCTTCGGAATATATTAAGTTATAGAGATAACACTCAAAATTTCCAATGACAAATTGAGCAAAAAAATTAGTAAATATTGCCAGTTTTTCACTGACTGTTAACTGCTTAAAGATCGAATTATTTTGAATTGTCTTTCAAATCTATGGTACTTAGAGCGAGTTAACTTGTGTTATGTCCTTAAGCGGTTCAACTTTATCAATTAATTCTATTTCTAAAAAGTGATTTTAATACAACTTAAAACATTCAAGAACGTAATTTCATTTATGTTGGAAATAAGACTGATTTTCATTTGCTTCAAGGAGATTAATAATAAAAAACAGCGGGAGTGGTCTCTCCTAGACTTTCTTGTATACTCCCTAATAAAGGTGCCATTTTCCCACATGAAAACTACAGCAAGACCAGAACTGCCACAAGCACTCAAATTTTTATTGAACTTGGAATCAGTTATTAGGGCATGGCAGAAGGATGACAACACAAGCAGGTCTGTCCCTTCTCCCTTTCAAGTGTAGCACATTTTGTGCTTCATAGTATAATGAAGAAAACCGAGTATGCATTTTGGATGCCTTCCTTTGAACTGATTAAGTCCAAAATTTGATATAGGCATACAATTTTTGTCACAAGACTAGATATCAAAGTGCATTTATCTAGGCATTTATGTTTTAGTGTTTTGGCATGCACATGTATGCAAATATACAGACTGACAGACAGTCAATCATTTGATGGATTTTGTCCAAAATTTGTTACAGATTTATTTAAAAATCTTAATCATTATGTTCACATACACACAGACAGACTGAAGGTGGATTTGATACAAAATTTGATAGAAATCTACATATTTGGTTTAATTACCATGTACCAAATTTCATCCATTTAGTTTAACGTATTTTTGATTTATTGTGTTCAACGACAGACAGAATCAGACAGGCAGACATAATTACAAAAATATGTTTTTCAGATACAAGGAGATCAGAAATGTGCCGATACATCCAAAATGTCAAGGTCCAATTTTTTGAGAAGGGCAATACAAGTATACAAGAAAGACTCTTTGTATACAAGAAAGTAAAAAGCAAATAGCACATAGCACAAATATAAATAAAATTTTGCTATAATACTTAATAACTTTACAATACAAAACATATTTAATAACATACTAATAATATTATGATTGGCCTTTAACACTATTCAATGGATGAAAGGCAGGCATTATAACCATACACTGATTTTTGTTTATATTTTTCCGTACTAGATTACAGATCATGCCTTTAACTCATATAAATGGAAAATCTATACTTGGCTTCAAAAATAAAACAAATGCTGAGATGCAACTTTTCAAGCAATGTATATGTTTTTCAGACACAAGGAAGTCAGAAATGTGGAGATTCATCAAAAATTTCAAGGTCGAAATTTTTGACAATTACAATACTTTCTCTTTATTTACAAGAAGGTACAAAGCAAATAGCACAAATATAAACGAAAAAATCCATATGGTCTTGTGCATGTTGATATTCACAGGAGGATGCTGGTTACACTACAGGGTATACAAATTTCCCAGGAACAAATTACTAGCATGTTTACTTTCTTAAAGGATAAAAATTACATTAAGCCGAAGAATGAAAATATATATGAGATAATAATTTCATAGCTCTTGGAACAAATTAACAAATGCGCCTAAATGTTCATGGATTCTCTGATCACAGCATCAGTGAGAGAGGTAAGCACAATGATTGCTATATAGACAAATATAACAAACTATGTAGCATAGTGAAGGGTACATTTTGCAATAACAAAAAAACTAAGCATAAGATAATAGGAAACTTTCTCAGAGACTGTCTTTGTATTTGGTCAATCAAATATTTAGCTAACCCAATAGATTATAACTATACTTCAGCTGCTGATTTTTAATATTAAAAACTAATCATTTATAAAAATGTATTACATGTTAAAATAAAATTTGCAATTTAAAATTTTGTCATTTCACGCACATAATAACATACTGCTCTTTAAACTTTTACGCCTACATACAAAACTTTTGTGTATTCATTCTCCACTCTATACATTCACAAAGTAAGAAATATTTCCACTATTTTTCACCTATTGGATTGACAATTTGATAATTTACATATAAATGATAGCAAACACAAAATAAGAAATAAAAAAAAATAATTCAAAATTTATTTATTAAATAAAAAGTTATTTTACCTAGACCAGATATTTGAGAAAGATAATCTTTTATACTGGACACTGGCTTTTCAATGGAAGTTAGAAGAGCATAAACCTATAAAAAAACTAAAGCTATATGATATGATATAACTAATAACATGCTATATGATAATATAACTAAAATAAAGACTATATTCAATTCAAATTTCTTAATAAAGAATTATTTCATGTCAAAATCAATAGATATGTAACATTACTCTATTACATTGATGATGATATCAGTTACACTTGAGTAATTTAACTTGGTAACTGGGGGAATTAACTTTTGTTCACCTTATCTAACGATGTGGACATTTTTTTCTCTTCACATATTAAGTTTAAAAATTTCCATGACAGAAAAAGTCATCATGTCCATTGGAATTCTCTTCATAGTAACAGGTTAAAATACTAAATTAGAACAAAATCACCAATTTTATTATTCTCTGATAATGTTACCTAACAGCGTCAGGTATTATATACATAATGTAAGTGCATACTTTCATTATTAAAAATTATGTTTTCATTTGCATATCAAAAGAAAAAATTACCTTCAAGTGTTTTCGACATAATGAGGAAAAATTAACACAACTTTAATACAAACAGCAATCACAAATCTGAGAGAACTAGCAATTTATAGATGCTGAAAAATAGATATTTAGAAAAATAGATTTAGGATAACTCCCCCTCCCCATTAGTAAAATTAAAAAAGCAACAAAATATCAGATTGAATGGGAAATGTTTAGGTTTTCATATTTTAAAAAGATGTGCTCTTAAAATTCATACAGAACCTCAACTAAAATTTTTTTTCAAAATCTATTTTTTTAGATCCTTAAAAGTTTTGGGACAGCCAAAAATACCTTTAATACAAATACGAAACATGAAGCTAAATCAATACACTGTGGTATTTATCTGTACTACAAATTTTAAATAAAAATTGAGACAAAAGTTAATATGAATCAACTAATATTTAAATACTTGGAAGCATACAATATTAAAAACTTGTGTTTTAAAAAAAATTAAGGGACACAGAACTTAGGTTTTTTTTTTTTTTTTTTTTTTGCAACTTCTTTTAAGAAAAATATCTAAAAGTTAGTTCTCTGACTAAAACAATCAGGGGACATAAACTACAGACTTACAATCTAAAATTATCTCTCGTTTTGTAACTTTTTTATAATTTTCCTTAAAAACGTTATCTAAATTAGAAATTTTGAGAGCCTCTCCCCCTTTTATTACTTTCTCGTATACGAAGAGAAAGTATTGTAATCGTCAAAAAATTCGAACTCGAGATTTTGACGAATCTCCACGTTTTAGACCTCCCCGATTCCGAAAAACACAATTTTGGAATTATGTCTGTCTGTGTGTGTGTCTGTGAACACGATAACTCGAAAACTATTAGAGCTACGGGGATGAAATTTGGTATGTGGTCTTTAAACATAATTTGTAGGTTTCTATCAAATTTTGGACAAAATCCGTCAACGGGAAGTCTGTCTGTATGTATGTTCGGTGTCATGCGAACGCTATAACTCAAAAACTTGAAAAGCCAGATGGATAAAATTTTATACACAGTTTTATCGTCATGAATGTAGGTCCGTATAAAATTTTGGGCCAAATCCGTCAAAAGGTTGACTGTCTGTCGGTCTGTATAATCGCATACTTGTTCAGTTTTGAAACTAACTCCCTGCGCATGCCTGTGCAAGCAAGGGACGCTCCGAAACTTGGCAGTTTGCCAAAAACAAATTCTGGAGTGATTTTGTAAGGAAGCAAACATTTAGGGAGTCTCGCCAGGTCCTGTTGCGCAAAAGAATGAGCAGAGGATTTGAATTTGTTTTGATCCTTCAAACCACGCGTGGTTCCAACTTTGGTTTACTTGCGACGGAAGTTTATTTGACGTCTTTTATTATTCTAGTTTTCTCTACATGTGTTAGGAGTATACGAGAAAGTTTAGGGGAGACCACTCCCGCTGGTTTTTTATACACTTTCTTCAGTAATGAAATGAAATAGACATTTTAAGCACTGTAAAAGAAGACTGACACACAGGATTATAGATTCCTGCATGTAATAAAGTAAAAGTATAACAAATTATTTCACAATCATAAGAAAACGAAACATTTACCAAAACTATGCCATGTAACATTTTTGTCACATTAGGAATGTATGGAAAAGGCTCAACGACATCAAAAGTAAGGCATTCCTTTATACATTTGTAAATACTAGGTACAGCAGAAAAGAAACTTGAGTAATGTATTTTCTGTATATCACCTGTAAAAATGATAAAATTAAAACATAGAAGCAATTTTCAGCTCAGATAAGTAAGAGGTATGACTTGTTTTATCAGCTTATTACAGTAAGGTATGATATCAGATAAAATTCTGCAATTTTTTTTAAAGTCTAATACATAGAAATTTATCATACAAAATAAATTATTCCTCAAACTTCCAAAGAATTTTTCATCACTACCAATCTTTAGTGAAAAAGCCATCTGTATCAATTAACTGAATCAGAAATATTAAAGAGCAAAATTGGAGAATGGGTGCAAAATAAGTTCCATTAGGAAAACAACACGATATCTTCATTCGTGTAGATATATATAATCATTGTCTACACACACTGTGTCACTGATGGTGTCTTCTGCAACTTAAATAAAGAATGGTTATTACTTTGAAATTGATAATTTTTCATTTCTTAATTTACTGCATTCTGGAAAAATATCCAAATGAGAAGGGGAAAAAATAATAGTTCAGCAACATACCAAGTTTGTTAATACAGATTGACAAGGAATGTATCAAATAAATTACATGAAGAATATTTATTCCGAGTTTGAACTTAAATATTCATAACTCCCTCTCAAATGCCAAAATCAAAAAGGTATTAGTTTATTCCATTATGTCTTGCTAAGTGTATTTTTGATGGCTGGCACAATTCTTATCTCAGTGGAACTTGTGTTGGTTTCTTTGTCATTTTCCCCCAAAGATGGCATTACATTTCTTTTATGCATTTACTTATTAGAAGTAGAGTCTATTCAATCAGTCAGTTAATTTAAGACCTAAGGATTCAAATTTACACACTTATGGAATTGATAATTTAGTAACATCAAGAAATTCTAACTTAATTTTATTTTGTAAATGTGGTATTACTTAAAGTTAACTATTCAAAGTTGAAGCATATTATAATCTTTAAGGATATTTCTTTGGACAAAATAGAATGCAAAACATTCAGTAACCTTTGTCAACACATGGTTCATACTATAAAAACTATTCTATAGTGTTTTTTTCACATTAAGGAAAATAGATTTCTACAGATTCCCACATCATGATATGGTTCATCATCTTAGGTATTCAAATAATAAATGTGGCTTTTGTTATTATTATTTTTTTGTCAAGATGATTAAACTTTAAAACTACAGTAGCATGCACATTTAATTACCTAAAATGGGAAGAGAGTAGGGAATTGAACTTCAATAACTGAATATAACAAAACACTGTCCAGAAATAATGAGCCTTTAACCCAAAAACTCAAGTGATTATATATTTTAATCTGTTTGTAGAAAATTTTTCCAAACATTGATTGTATAACTACGACAATCTTTCATTTGAAATATTCCAGATCTGAACTTTAACACAGAAATATATCAATGATTCTTTCATTTACAAAGAAGGCATTTCTATTCATTCTCTAAATAATGTTTAAAAAAAACTGTGAATTTTAAAAATTTAAAACTTCATTAAATGTGTACCCCACGCATTGTCACAAGAATAGAATATATTTCTAAATCAAAAACAGTTAAAATTGTCTGTTCATTTTTTTTTGAAAGATTTAAAAATATCTAACTTGTTTTACTTACCATCTGGAATTATGAATGTCTTATTAACAGAAGCAAACTGCTCAGGAAAATCTTGCCAGTAATGATCCAAATATTTGTACTGCCTAAGTTCCCTATGGAAAGATTATAGCAAGACAAGAAATGTATTAAAAACACCTAAATTTGATAATAACATGAAAAAGAAAAAGGAGGAAGATGAAATATTACATACAAAAAATTATGTCTCTCACAAATGCTTCATAGCTTTATAAACATTTTAACTAACCCACAAAATAAAAGAGAAATGCTGCAAGTACATTACATCTCAAATTACTATCATTAATTTTATGAAAAATATAATGTATACATATACAAAAATGTGTCTAACAAAATTTTCACTACTTACACAGAATAACAATGAAATTATTATAAAATTACATATGCACAAAACTGATAAAATGAATTCAAATAAGCCACAATAAGCTTTATTGCAGATACGTCAGGGTGATTTCTAGAATTACACAGAAATAAATATTAAGGTTATCTTATTTTTTACTAGATTCTTTAGCTAGATTAACAACCCATTTTGAAGCCACAGAAGGACTGTTTGAGAATGGAACTGTTAATTTTGAATGGTTAAATAATAAGGACAACTAGTGAGTTACGTCCCCATTTTCCAAAATTTCTAACCATATCAATGTATGAAGGTTTGATTTATGCCAGCATATCTAACATGCAACCAGGCCTATATACACAGTGCATCCCAGCTGAAACCATATCTCAAGCCCACAATCCTTCAATCCCAAAGCAAAGACCTAACCACCATGCCACCACTGCAGTTTAATGATAAAGTAATAACCAACAAAATCCTTCATGTCAGACAGGTTAGAAGTGAAAGACACAAAAAAATTGAAACCAAAAATTGATAATAATGCTTTTCAGATGGAAAAAAAAAATCATTCACATATACATACAGCAAATCGATAAAAATGTACAAATCTGATGCTTTAAAATTTATTAAAATACAAAATTTATTCATTACTTAACACAATACATATTCGTTAGAATTGAAACCCATTTAAATATTTTTTTTAATTTAACAATTAACGTCACAAAAAAATCTGTTAATTTAAAAGAGAAATAGAGGAAATAGTCATTTCCATTTAAAGACACCAATAAAATAGCACTAGAAAAACATTTGTTTAAAATAGACAATTGATTGTTGTTCTTTAAACCAACATTCTAAAAGGTGAGAAAGCTTAAAAATTTGACTGCAGTTTCCAAAATGCATAACATGGTAATAATTATTGAAAACTTTTATATAATTATAAAAAAGAATGGCAATTAAGGTGTATTTATCTGTGATGAGAGAATTGTAACAGAAAATAAAAAGACTGAGCACAAAAAAATGGATAAAATAAATTTATGTCGATTCTCTCATTTGCCCATCTATCAATTTTCTGTGATTTCAACTATGGAAAAAACTGCTTATATTACTTATACTACTTTAAATGAACTTTGAATAGTTAATTATTTATTCCACTGCTAATACTACTGAAAAAATATAATTTTTTATGTTGAAGAGATGAAAAAACTACATCAGTTCTTGCAGTGATTCCACGCTGTCTCGGCAAAGCTCTTTTTATAATACTTGCATCATAGATTCAGCAAGATCATATTTTAAATAAAATGTCAGCTTCAAACTGAATGATTTTAAAATTTTGTTTGAAAAATTCCTGTTTATTACAAAATTTGTGCAATCTCTCTGCATACATATAAAATCATTTAAATGTTGAATAAAATAATTTATTACTGATAAATTTAAAGCAATCAACTTCAAATAAATAAAACTAAGCTCAAATACAACAAATATATAAAGAAATACATACACATTATCACAAAAACCTAGCTGATTCCAGCTTTTTTTTTTCCTTTCAATTTTACATCCAAGTTCATAATAAAAACTTTGAAACAAACAACTGAATAATATTATAAAACTTTGAACTTTCAATTCAAATTTTAAGTTGAATGATTGGTCATAAATAGGCAACTACTCCTGAATTCTAATATCATAAGGGATAACACTTTTAACAAATAAAAAATAAGCTGAAATACAGGTTTTTAAAGCTTACATTTTTAAAAAATATTTCAAGATTACCATAAAATTCTATACACATCCAATGAATAATGTCAACTCACATAGCAAATGAGCAGAAATATATATAAAATAAGTTATCTAGTTAATTTAGTTCATGGACCTTTGAGAACTTACCTAGCCAATTCGGAAAGAAAACTACACATCTGAGACAAATCATTCCACAAAGATACATCCAGTTTGCAGTCCTATAAAAAATACATTGCAAGCAAAAAATTATGTTTATTGAACTAAAAGATTTTAACTACATTAGAATATCAACAAAACAAATGAAAATAAATAAATCTGAAGACAATAAAAATAGAAATATATTAATATCCAATTTTATTTAGGCAACTTTTGAATTCCTGTCATTTGCAGTTCAAGATTAAAAATTTGCAATCAGGTATAATTTAATTGGAAATGCATAAATTTGAGATTATTTATTCAATAACAAAATAACTGTATTGAACTTTTATCATAACACATATTTTTAAATTATAACACATTTTCAATATTTGTTTTTAATATTTTAAAAGTTTTCCTATAATTACTGAAGATCATTGCATTTTTAATAAAAATAATAAAACAGGTTTATTATTTTAAAACTCAATTTAATTGATTTTTAACTCATAAAAAATAACTGTACACATCACTGACATGTATTTTAACTTAGACAGAGCATGATGAATTTGTTTAAAGCTTTTTTATACACACTTTCAAATAACTTAATTACTTTCAATTGAAAATTTGCTTAATCACTACCAAGTCACCTTATTTGTAGTTATTATTCCTCTGTTCTATGAACAACACAAAACTATGCATAAAAATTATAAAACCAACACAGAAATATCAACTGAGTACATCATTAAACATTAACTAAATTTCAATAAATTTGTGTTAAAAAATCGTTGAGGTGCAAAAATAGATTATAACAAACATATCTATAATTTCATATCAATGAAATTCATCACAACATGAAATCAATTTGTAAGCTAATGAATTTTGAAATATGCTATAAATCAAAAAGATGCTGCTGATCACATCAAAAATCCTGTGAAGAAATATCTATTGATTTTTATATCCTAAAACCAATAATTATATAAGCCCTGAGGAAAATCAACTCTAACAAAAGCAAAAATTAAAATAAAAACATTTGAAAGTCTACTTTAAAATATTCTAAAGAGCTTCATATTATAATTGTTATTATTGGTTTCCTGATTAATTATTAAAGTTTTTGCAACAGCAAAATGATAAAAATTACAAGAAAATTTATTAAAATATCTTGAGTTTTTTATTTAAAAAATTCAGGTGCAAAAAAAAATCATTTTGCTATATATGAATAAAGATAATGTACATCAAGAAATAATTTAATAAAGAACCATTTAAAAACTTCAGAAGATGGTATATGCAATTCAAAAGAGATTCTGACCTGATAAAAAACAAATTCCTTTTTAATAAAAAAAAATCATTTAACATTGCTAACTTTAAATCTTACCTCATATATTAAATGTAATGCAAAAAGAATATGGGCCATATAAGGAAATAAGAGCGCTGAATCATTAAATAAGACAATATCTGTTGGTAGCTGTTTACGAGAGGGTGGTGTTCCTCCCAAAAATTTGAATTCTATAAATTGCTTGTGATGATTTGAAGACATTAAATGGCTCCAGTCCTGCAGAAATAATGAATAATAGAATAAATATATTTTAAATAACAGTGCTGAACTTTTTCTAAGAGAAAAAACAGAAGTCGGACATTATAAATGGAAGAAATTGTTTTTAAAAACAAAAATTAAACTGTATGAATTCAAGAAATTTCAACTAAATAAAAAACATGCAAGTTTAAAATATGTATAATAAATTCACTTTATCTTATAAGAACAGCAAATGTCAGATAAAAAAAATAATCTTGGAAATATTTCATGATGGCTCTTGTCCATTTTGGTAATGCATACAAAAAATTATTTTTGCATCAGTGACTTGATTATAACATATCTTGATAAAAGCACGAAGCTTGATATATACAAAGTTCTGATGATCTGAAAACCTGGATAACCACATAGAAATATCACAACATAGTAAAAAAAGAAATTAAAGGAAATGTGTTTAAAAAAAGAAGACTGATTACACATACAATAAACAGACAACGAAATAGGAAAGGGAAAAAAAGGTAACGAATGTGTTCATGTATAAACTCAATCTGCTTTTGTTTATATTAGTGTTGCATGTGGAAGTTTCAAATTTTATCTAAAAAAATTTTGCAATACATTGTGGAAGATTGGAGAAACCAGTGGGAGTGACCTCCCCTAAACTTTCTCGTATACTTCTCAAACATTTGTCATTTCCCTCCCCCCTGCGTGGATAAAACATTCGAACCTACTGTAACCCAGAATTCAATGACTATCAGAAGGTTTTTCATTGTAGATTATAGTGTTAGTAAAATATGTAGGTGAAGAATCATATTGAAAGAGATGCGTATGTATTAAAACTTGGCAATGTTTATTTTCTATCAAACTGTAGCCAATGCAAGCTCCGTGTGCGAAGGAGAAAACAGGACAAGACCTCGTTCGTTAGATTGCTCATGCTCAGAGATTACTTCCAGTACGCAAGTAAAACAAGGACAAAGTGACGTAATCCTTTCGAGTGCACAGAGATTGCTACGCATGCGTATAGAGAATCGGATTAGAAAAATTAATTATGAAATTTGAGCGCCTTTTTCTTTACCGATTCAAACGAAATTTGGGCACAGATCTATAATTAATGTTAGCTACCATCATACCAATTTTTATTTATCTAAGCCGACGGGTTTAGGAAATATAATTTTTTAAATTATGCGATTATACAATCCGACAGACAGTCAACCCTTCGTCGGATTTCGTCCAAACTTTTATACGAACCTACATTCATGGTGATAAAACTGAGTATCAAATGTTATCTATCTAGCTATTCAAGTTTTTGAGTTATAGCGTTCACATGAAAGCGGACAGACAAAGACAGACTTCCCGTAGACAGATTTTGTCCAAAATTTGATAGAATCCTACAAATTATGTGCAGAGATCACATACCAAATTCCATCCCTGTATATCTAATAATTTTCGAGTTATCGTGTTCACAGACGCACGGACAGACATAATTCCAAAATTGTGTTTTTCGGACTCAGGGAGGTCTAAAACGTGGAGATTCGTCAAAATCTCGAGTTCAAATTTTTTGACGATTACAATACTTTCTCTTTGTATACTTCGTACACGAGAAAGTAAAATTGAACAAGTATGCGATTATACAGACCAACAGGCAGTCAACCCGTTGACGGATTTGGCCCAAAATTTTATACGGACCTACATTCATGACGATAAAACTGTGTACCAAATTTTATCCATCTAGCTATTCAAGTTTTTGAATTATAGCGTTCACATGAACGCGGACACACAGAAAGACAGACTTCCTGTAGACGGATTTTGTCCAAAATTTGATAGAAACCTACAAATTATGTTTAAAGACCACATACCAAATTTCATCCCTGTAGCTCTAACAGTTTTCGAGTTATCGTGTTCACGGACAGACGGACATAATTCCAAAATTGTGTTTTTCAGACTCAGGGAGGTCTAAAACATGGAGATTCATCAAAATCTCGAGTTCGAATTTTTTGACGATTACAATACTTTCTCTTTGTATACTTCGTATATGAGAAAGTAAAAATGACTAGCAGTGTTTTTTGGCACTCACGTGCAGTGGCGTTCAGAAAAATATTTATCAAGAGAATTGAATATTTAAATACATTTTTTTGTGTTGTTGTTAACCAGTGGGAGTGGTCTCCCCTAAACTTTCTCGTATACTTTCTAAGTGGAGATTCGTAGTGGAGATACTTTCTCTTTGTATACTTCGTATACGAGAAAGTAAAACAAAAAAACAAACAAACCTGAAATCAAATATCTGTTGCACGTTTCAAAAAAATATTACTTTGAAGCAGGCGCGATAAAATAGGCAATGCAATGAATACTAAAGCGAAAATTCTGCTTTGGAATTGAATTCCCAAGAAAACAATTTATACTACCACAACCGTAACAATTGCAAAAGCGCGTGAATAAAAGATTTGCTGAAATAATGAGATCGGTTTGATTTACAACAATAAAAAAATTGTTAACAATTGATGCTTGAAAACATTATTTATTGTTGTAAATAAAATTTACAACAATAACAGATTGCTACCAATACACGCGCGCATGAGAATCAGATTAAAAGAAACTGAATATGCAATTTGAACGCCTCTTTTTGTCGGATTTGGCCCAAACTTTTATACGGACCTACATTCATAACGATAAAACTGTGTACCAAATTTTATCCGTTTAGCTATTCAAGTTTTTGAGTTGTAGCATTCACATGACCATGGACATACAAATAGACAGACTTCCCGTTGACGGATTTTGTCCAAAATTTGAAAGAAACCTACAAATTATGTTTAAAGACCACATACCAAATTTCATCTCCGTAGCTCTAATAGTTTTCAAGTTATCGTGTTCACAGACAGACATAGAGACATAATTCCAAAATTGTGTTTTTCGGACTCAGGGAGGTCTAAAATGTGGAGATCCGTCAAAATCTCTTCTCAATTCAAAATACTTTCTCTTTGTATATTTCGTATACGAGAAAGTAAAAATAGCTCGCTCAGTAATGTCTTCATCGTTTGATAGCTATTTATAATTATGAATAGAATCCTAAACGATCCTCACAATTTAAGAACAAGTAATCTTTTGATATGACAATATAAACCTGTTGCAGGATGCATTATCAAGCTGTTTCATAAATACTTAACTTAGTGTCATCATTTTAGTTACATTCTGTAAAATCTAATAAATTGATTCTAAGATATTTATCACTTTTTCTTTTGACTTTTTATCACTTTTTTCAGTAATGCATGTAAATAATGAGAAGTATTAGGTGCAACAGTGCTTTTTTCTTTTTTCAAGACTATACTTAATCATTCTACCTATCATAACCTATTCCCTCCCATATTTAGTTGAACCTATCAAACACATGGATTTCAGCATAGTTCTCTATGACTTGTTACACTATTCCCAAATTTAATCCCCCCCCCTCATTTTTTTAAAGTTTTCATAATAAGAATAAGAAACAACAAAAAAGTGACATGATAAGTAGCGCTCAATGCCTTAAGATGGTCAGTTCATAAAAGATGAGAAATTAAATGTTATAAAAATTAAATTATTGGCATTGGACTAAATTGTAAAGCAGGAAAAATTCTTTTTGGTATCAAATGTACGGGAAAAATTTCACCTATATGAAAGTCATAAATGCTGATAAAAAGATTTTAGGTAAATTTTTTATTTCATTTTATTCAAAATTAAGTTAAAGAAAAAAATAATTTAGTAATAAACCATTCTTTTTTTTCAAAAACTGTGTAATATATATAACTTTTTTAAAAAACACATATGTACAAAATATTCATTGTAATTTATGAGATAATGTAAAACAACAATTAAGCACTTCAGCAAAATTTTAAAATGTAAATTAGTAGAGGGTCCAGAGAGAGGCATAATGCATTTTCTAGACAAAAAGAGAACACTTATATTAAAGTAGACAAAACATATCCCATGAAATTATATCTGTAGTGGAACCACAGCATCTAACATACTAATGTATCTTGATAACCAACCCATAGAATGCTGTTAAGAGTATTTTATTAAAATTTCATTTTGAAAAATAATCTTGAAATTCAATTGAAATTTTATGGCTATGAATGAACCATTCCCATCATAAATGCAACAGTTTTAGCAAGCATAACTACAGCAAAAGATGCAAAACCTAGATGGTTTGTGTGACATAATCATTCCTATTAAAACCCAAAGGTAAACAGACGTATGTATCTATCTATGACCGGCTATCTTACAAACCACTGAATCCTGAAACTAGCCATAAGTACCAAAAGATGGGAAAAAATCCAAGGAATCCATTTCGACTATTTAAATTCCGAAATTGCAATTAGTTAAAAAGATATTAATTAAAAACGTCAAAATGAACCATGCTGCCATCTAGTGGCAATTTGAACAACCGAATTTCTTACATTTTTAGTTTATTCAGGGATGAGATTGGCAAAAAAGCAAAAAGACTGAAATCATACGCAAGCAAAACATTTGTACCATAATTTATACGCGAAAGATGCTTTAAGAAGTAAAACAGCAGAACATGCAATATGATGAAAATATTACAATATAATAATTAATAACTTAATTATTTATAATTCAGTATGTATAAATAAGAAAAAGAATATTAAATTATTATTAAATCATTCACATTAAAAGTTAACAAACAAGTTTAACACAACATAAGATGCATCAGAAAATACAAAATTAGACATTAAAACATTTACCACCTGTACATCACTGCGATT
>BGPR01000155.1:71962-160688 GCA_013235015.1 Araneus ventricosus
CAAATTACAATCAACAGTTCAAGAATTGTTTAATAGCCTTTGATAAAGTTAGTCTAAAAAATAAATACAAAAGCCAAGGACAAATTTCTACTTCATGCAATTGTGTAAAGTGCATTAGCTCTTTTATAAATTATAATAATGTATATAGTACTGAATTCGCTCTATTTCTTTATTTTATATACTTTTGCAAAATAATGACAACCTAATATTTGCACCTTATAAAAGAGAGGTGGGTCGAGAAATTGTACAGTTACAATGACAGATACATTTAGAATTATTTTTTTGAAACCCTTTGAAACATTACCTTAATTACTAAATAAGTGGTTTCTTTTGTTTTGATTTGTGTGTGGTTTTTTTGTTGTAAAAGATTCCATTAACAGCTTCAACCTTGTTTTGGAGGTCTCATTTGCCAGATTTTCTCTGCAAAAGGATGTATTTGCATCCCTCTGCAAGTTTGCTATTTTCAATAAAGGCTACAGTTTTACAGTCTTCATTAGTATCTCTGTTATAATTACTGGAGCATAGTTAGTCCGGACCGTACATTATCTCTAGAATGCCTAGGTAAATCATTCTGTTTTTTATTTTGAGAAGATTTTTTTTGTCTTATTCTCTAGCTTTTTGCTGCATTTGCACACAACTTTAGCTGCCTCCTTGATGACAGGAGATTTTCTTTTTATAATTGTATTTATTTGATTGTTCCATTTTTATTTCCTTCATCTTACAAGATGATGCCAAAAGAGACCTTAAGTTTTCAACTAATTTTTTTCAACATTTACATGAAAAAATCCTTTTTTTTTTTTACAAATATACCACAGAAGTTTTGTTTTCTGCCAAAAAAGGTGGTACTTAATACTGAATGGCACTCGAATGTTGAAATAACTTCATCCTTGTAGAGTTTGCTGTATATGTTGATTTCAGTAGAAGATGAATCAGCTAGTTTCCTACCCTAAATGAGTTAGCATAGCACTGATTGAGCATATTTTCCTGAAATTTTCTTTGAAAATGTGAGTAGAGGGGTTCTTTTCATGTAAAGAAAGGAATTTTCGGGAAGAAAAAGAAATTCGCAGGGGAAAAATCGAATGGGAAAAGCGGAATTTTTGAGAGGGAAAAAAAACAGAAATTTCTCCAAAATAACAACAAAAGCGGAAATTCGATGAAAAAAGCGGGTAAGAATCTCAACCCCTGAATAAGAGGATTCATTTAGATTTCATTGTCCCTTGTGTCTCATTTGAAACCCTTGAAATATTTCCGAATTAATTGTTAAAAAAAAGGCTTCTTCGTTTTATTTGCATTTGTGCATTTTGTTGGTAACAATCTCCATTAGCATGCTTCACCCCTTATATGGACCTATCTTTAGATTTTCTTCTTCAATAAGGATGTTTTGCATCTCTGAAGTTATTTCTGTAGGGCCGCTTCCACAGTCTCTCTGGTATCTCTCTGTTTAATTCATGTATGGTAGTTGTTGGGTCACTACACAATTCTAGAAATGCATGGCAACACATCTGTTTTATTTTTTTTAACTTTGTAGCAAAATTTTTGTCTTATTCTCTGCTTTTTGCTCATTTACACAGACTTTACTACCCTCTTTTGACAGGAGTTTTCCTTTTTTGATGTAGTTTAGTTATTTTGTTTTCGTTTCCCTTATTTCTTGTCATTGACGTCTCTACAAGATGACACTCATAAGTTTCTTAACTATTTTTTTCAACATGTTCATGCATTTTTTTTTTTTTTTTTGCAAAAGCTATGCCACAGAGGTTTGTTTTCTGCAAAAAATATGGTTACTAACTACTTTGAATGGCACAGAATATGTTAGAATGTTCATCCTTGTCAGATCTGTGTGATATAATGTCGATTGTCAGTAGAAGATGAATCAGATAGAGGCTACCAGTGGAGTTAAGCTGCCGGTTGGAGCTATATTTTCCCAGAATTTCTTCGAAACGAAAGATAGGAAGGTTTCTTTTCTTTGTGTGGTATTTAAGACGGAATTTTCGGAAGAAAAAAGCAAATTTTATGCGGTAAATATAATAAATAAAAAAAATAAAATAAAATAAAATAAAAAAAGGATTGGGAGTGAAGACAAAAAGCGGAATTTCTCTTCAAAACAAAAAGGCGAAATTCGCGAAAAAAAGTGAAGAATCTCATCCCTGTTTCATTGACAACTTTGACTCCGTTCTTGATTTTTTTTGCTTATTTATTTAACGAAACCTGGTTTTAATTTGTCATGGTTTTTCTCTTTTATATAGTAAACTTCCATGTTTTGATTGAGTAAACAACGAAAAAAAAATACCATTTACTGTTTTGTGTTTTTATCACTGAATATCGACGATTATATCAATCATGTGCCACCATCTATGAGTAGAAATAACATAAATCGGTTTATTTTAAAGAAAACTTCTGAATTTTAAAAGAATTTTACAGAAGGAGAAAAATGGGCATGTGAACAACATCAAAATTCACAGTAGAAAATGAACTTATGGAGAAAACCAAAAAGATGTACAATATCCCCAATTTTGTCAAAATTCAAATTTAAATTTGTGAGAGTCCCTTTATAAGAATTAAACAATCATACAGAAGCTTCTAGGAATAAATCAATTATAAAGCCAAAAAATATCAATGAACTTTAATTAAAACAAAATTTATTCATTTGTGGTATATTCAAATTTAAAGCCCAAAAAACAAATAGAATTTTAAAGTATTCATTTTACCGAAGAGAAAAAAAAAATCAAGAGAAAAAACTTAGCGTAAAAAATATCAAGGAAACTATAAATAAAATTAAAATTAATTTATTGTTGGAGTAAACTTAAATGAATCAAATAAATTTAGTTATTTGTTTTTTAAGTAAAATTTAAGATTTAAGAGAAAAATATTCAGGAAAAATCATGAAACTGGAATGGACCAAATAAAAGTAAAATGTCTCTTATTTCAAAGAATCTAAATTTGGAAAGCTTACTTTTTTTGGAAAAATTCAGATTTTTAAAAAAAACTCAGGGATAAATAATTATGAAAAATGAAAATATCAATAAACTCCTAAACTGAATTCAAAATTTGTTTATTTTGCAAATAATTTAAAATTAAACAAAATAAAATAATTTGTCTTATTTTTAAGTCAACCATATTTAAAAAATAAAGATAGTAAAAAAAATAGTGATTAAATTATTTTTCATTTTAAAGGGTCATTTTAGATCCTCTTCCCGTAGAAGTCCCCCCTCTCTAACATATATATGGAAACTTTGATGATTTACTACAACTTAATGTGAATGGCAGAATTTGCACCAAACAATGCAACCATTCATCAAATCGAAAGCATAAAAAAAAAGTAATTATCTGAGTCATGCAGAAGCCCTCTTTAAAATCTAATGGTTCAAATATGGTGTTCTTCCATTTCCATTTATTTACCATCCAGTGGTATCTCTTTTTAGAGAGCTTATGTTTGATTTTATTAATACGGAAAAAATCGTTTTCTTTCCTTTTTTTGTATTAAAGTGTTTAACTTTGTAATGTTTGTTGGGGAAAGAAGTGACAATATTTGTTTAAAAAATGAGGAGGTATAGAAAAAATATATGGATACCAAGGCCACACGTTGATCTCTCCACTAGGGAATATGACATTATTGAGATAGTCTGCAACTCCTGGGCTAGTACAGTGATTAATATAGAGATTATACAAGTAAGTCACAAACTATCCCTTGTATTTTAGCTGTATGTATGTAAAGTTTGTGGTTAAATACAAACATTTCTCAACCTTGTTCCATGCCTTTGTGACATTTAGTTCAACTGTCCAACCATGTTTGTGTATCCCTGAGAGAAGACTAACCATTGATGCACCATATTTTGTTTGTCCCATTTCATAGAAACACAATGTTGAGTAATGCATCTTTATCGGAGATATAGATCTAAGCTCTAGGATTGGCTCTAAATCAGGGAAGGGTTGGTGGGTTGCTAAAATCCAAGCTGCAGGAGGAAGATCGCCCTAACACAAACAACCAATGGTTGTAAGGATGTAACCAGCAGTAGTGTGGACTTCTTTTGCGCTCACCTACTTTCCACAAGAATAGTCTAACTCTTTATATAGACTGCAGGTTCTACAGTATCTATATGTGTGGTGGGCTTCCACTAATCCAGTTCTTGTAAATCCTTCCGACCAGAAGAAACAGACAACTACTGCCTGTTGTTTTCTTGATCAAACACTGCTTTTGCAGTGGCCTGTTTATCCATCATCAGAATGAAGAAAAAATGATGCAATACTGACTATTTCTCTCATATTGATGTGAACATGTATACCAGCAATCAATCTCTGACTAGAACCATTTTTCTAGCTAAAGTAGTTAATTTTGATTTCCCATGTATATTTCTGATAAGTGAATGTTCTAAAATTGTTTTTACCTTAATAATCTTCATGAAAAAAAAAAAAGAATTTTTTATGATTGATATGGTACAAAAAATAGCCAAATAAGAAGTTAAATCTATATTGCAAACAGTTATATATTTGGGAACATCATAAAAAGAAATCTGAATTGATAAGTCCTGAACAGACAGATGGTAACATTTTTAAAGCAAAAAAATAAAATTAAAAGTTATAGACTATTCTGTCCAAATAGAAAACTAATAAAGATAGTAAATGAAATAACTATAATTTAACAATAGAATTTTTTTAATAAAGAATAAATGATTATCAAATTCATAAAAACTCATACATACCTCATCATCCTTTCTCATGTGTTTTCATTTTCTTAACTTAGATGACTAGAACTATTTCTAAATGCAATCCCCAGTATAATCCCAACAATCAAATCCTATCATACCAAGCAAATTACTCAAGAAACATTAAGTTAGATTTAGTGTCCATGTCACTTGTTAGTATTTCGCTGCAATACCACTTATGAAAATCTGTGTATATACACTCTTGGTAATACTTAATGTTGTAGACATTTGAAACTAGTAAGATAATAAATTGCAAATCATAAATGAGGAACAATTTTTAAACACATTCACACAATATGGGATTCCTCTAGCTAGGGCCACCTCTAGGAAAATAATGTCAGAAGGGGGTACGTCATAAGTAGAAATTACAAGATAATTGCTATAATAATGTAATATAAACAAATGATGACACATATTACTTTAAAATGAAGTTTGAGACTCATATCTAAAGAGAAAATAGTACTTTAGTTATTAATTTTTTTTTATATTTTGAAAAAAAGGATACAATTTGTGATTATTTAAGTTTTTACCTTCTGGGAAAAAACCATTTTTTTCAAGTTCGCTCTTCAGTTTAAAATTAAATCATCATAGCTGCTTGTTAAATAATGAATCACACTGGCGGCCGTCAGAGGGATTGGGTCATGTTAAGTAAGGTTTGAATAATGATGGTATCATAATCCAAAATCCGTCTCCAAAATATTATTGGCCGCAGATGGGGCATGGTGAATGGCGCTTTCAGAGGTTTCACTGTATACTACAACAATTACAATTCTGAACTCTAAATACATATATATATCCACTTCTAAATCTGTCCGATGTTAATTTCTAAACTGTAGTATAGGCTCTGTATTTCATTTAGACAATGCTTTTAAATGACATATATATATATATATATATATATGATTTTGATCATAAATGTAGCTGAAAAAAATTAAAGTTTGGATTTTTGAGCCAACTCTATAGTAGCATATGATCGGTAAAATATGCTCGGTACACTAAATTTAAATAAAAAAAGTCCCAGTAATAAAACCAACAATTTGTGCTTACTGTTCGTTTTAGACGATTTCAATGGCTGCCTAAAAGATCATCCAATCAAAGTAAAGCGCTTACTCAATGCAACAACTGACTAGTTTAAAATTTAAAAAATTCAAACCCAACTCGGATTCTAGTCCAGAAGAGTATTACTATTTTTGTTTTAAAATGTATTTGTATGTCAAGAATATTTTATTAAATATGATCATTAGGACTGGGAGGACTAAAAATTTAAGACTTTAAATTTTTTTCAGAGTATAATTTTATATATGCTAAAAAATATAATTCTTTAAGTCATTTAACCCTTCCAGTTTAAGTATATACCATCTAAGGATTTGAAATTAGCTACTGAGCCCCATTTAGAGGAAACCCCTATAATCATAATTCATCCAATCAAAAAAATCCAAAGTAATCATTTTCTCAACCTGATGTATTAATTATAAGACACATCTAAAATAAATACCTTTGTAAACTTAAAATTAGAAAAATTATTGAATTTTTTTTTTTCTAAATATTCTATAAATCAATTCCTGAAAAATTTTATTAACCAAAAGTAATTAGAAAATATTGAATTTATTGTCTAAACTACCAAAAACAACACTTGTTGATAGTGAAACCATTTCAAAATAAAGGATTTCTCCCGTCAAATGGCATAAAACTTTTTTTCACTGTATTTCAATTTTTTTTTTTTTAATAAAAGAAAACTAATTTTAACAATACAAGGTTATTGTTACAACTTTATTAGAGGGAATACCTGTAAATGTCCATCAGAGAAAATTAAGTTATATTACACTAAAAACAAGCAATATTTTAAAAAATCATTTATCTTTAACAATCCATTATCTCATGATGAAAAATATTAATTGGAAAAAATCAAGACCTTTTCACCATTTCTTCACAATTATTCATTTTATTATCATCTATTTAATTCCATCAAAATGTGTACATTATTATTTACTGTTTTTACAGTTATTTCAGGTATTTGCAGTCTGTCAATCCAATAGTGTTTCCTAAATAAAATTTGTATAAATATAACAAAATTACGGAGTTTCAAAATCATCATGTATTAACAACATTTTCAATCTTGAATTTCCATCTCTGTTATTTTATTAAACACTTTTATTTAGCTTAACTAGTTTTCATGTTTGAAAATGGAATTTTATAATGAGGAACTTCAGCATTTTTTAAAAAGCATGAAAAACAATTTATAGAAAAATCATTCTAATTTCAAATATGAAGTGAAATTTTATACTTAAATTTATTTATTTAAATATTGAGGCTAAAAAAATTGAAAACGCAGAAATGATGATGCAATCCGAAACGTGCTCATTGGTGACTAGATTTTACATCACTTCTGTTCTGCAACCTGCATTGTTGTTTGAAACTCTCAGTTTATCTGGAGCATAAAATTAACTCTTAGCCCATTTCTCTAAATGTTTTGAAAGAATGAGTATCTCTAGAATGTAACAGAACATTTTCTCCCACAATCAGCACTATAACAAGACAAACTCTTCTGTATATAGATCTTGAAAGTTCGAAGAAAGCATTGACCTCTATCATAAAATCCTTTTCTCCTTAGTTTATTACAAGTGAAGAAAACAAATTTTTGTTGTCAGTACATGTGTTTGTAATTATTCAGTTCTGAGAAACTGACAGAAATGATGCTCTGACCTTCCCTGAATACATTCCAGTAACTGAAACGCGCTATATATAAGCTATAATAGACTTCGGTCAGGAAAAGTAGGACGTCAAAACATCATACAGTGATAAATGAAGAGGGGCCTTCAGACATTCTGAGGAGACGCTTCTCTCACACAAGAAAGAATGAAAAACTAAGAACGATTCTTGTAGATCTGTGAAATTTTGACAACCTTACAAAACACTAGGAATATACTTATTTCAAAATGCTCAAAATAAACTAGGTACAGCATTTTTTTTTTAAATACATATACCTTTGCACCATTTATTTTACTATGCTATGAAAAACAAATTATTTCCTTGTATTACATTAATTTTAAGATATTAGCTAGTAGTAATTAATAAAAATCTGGTAAAATAACTATATAAGAAACATATATAAATTTATAATAATTTTCAAAAAAATGACCAAGTGCAATGATCTAGAATTTAAGTGCTGCCATCTGCAAATTAACAAACCCTATATGCAGGGATAAATTTATTCCACCTTTTCCAACTTTATTAATTCATATAAATTGACTTTTAATCACTTTTGATTTGAATAATTATATGAATCTATATGTTTTATTTTGCATCAAAAATAATTCCCAGTGAATTATTTTCTTCAATTACAAATGAATACGATTTTCACTATCAAAGAAAATTCATAATTTAAACTTTATTTTAAGAATCTAATTATTTTCAATGTTACCTCTAATTTTAAAAAGCTATAAGACATTTGAATATTCATTGAAATATTTATGCAGTAAATAGCAAGAGCAAATTTGTTTAAATCTTAAAGAATTGAATTGACTTATGAATAGCTCTCTGTGCCACCTCTCACTACAGTTAAAATGCCACATTCAGCATGTAATCAAATAATAGACAAAACCTAATTAAATCCTACGGCTTTAAAACCGCCATGCATATGCTTATATTCAAAAACAAATACTTATATTACTGTAACTTATAATGCTTAAAATATAACTTAACCTTTCTTTATTTAACTTAAGAGTTAAAAAAAAGAAATTTTTCTTTTTCCATTTTTGCAGCAATACGTAACTGAAACGAAGTACAATGAATCTTCCCCTTTTATATATATATTCCACTTTCGGCTTTTTCTTACCGCAGATTGTTTTCTTGACATTTTGTTTTTTGAATGTTTATTTTGTACATGTTGCTTTTACATTTCTGCTATGTTTGTTTCGTATTTGTTATATATATATATATATATATATATATGCTTTTTGATTACATAAATGTAATGCTGAAAAAATTATGAAGTTTGGATTTTTAGACAGCCAATCCTATAGTCATATGATCGGTAAAATATGCTCGATACACTAACATTTTAAATAAAAAAGTCCCACTCTTATGCAACTAAAACCCAACAATTTGTGAAGCTTTGAATATCACTGTTTTAGACGATTTCAATGGCTGCCCCTAAAAAGATCATCCAATCAAAGTGCAGCGCTTACTCAATGCAACAACTGACTAGTTTAAAATTTAAAAAATTCAAAACTCCATAACTCGGATTCTAGTCACAGAAGAGTATTACTATTTTTGTTTAAAATATTTGTATGTCAAGAATATTTTATTAAATATGACTAATAGGACTGGGAGACTGTATAAAAATTTAAGACTTTAAAATTTTTTCAGCAGTATAATTTACATATTCAAAAAGCATAAAATATAATTCTTTAAGTCATTTAAAGCACTTTTCCAGTTGGAAGTATATACCTATCTAAGGATTTAGAAATTAGCTACTGAGCCCCATTTAGAGAGGAAACCCTTCATAATATAATTCATCCAATCAAAAAAATCCAAAGTAATCATTTTCTCAACCTGATGTATTAATTATAAGACTCATCTAAAATAAATAACTTTATGTAAAACTTAAAATTAGACAAAATTAGTTTGAATTTTTTTTTCTAAATATTCTATAAATCACTTCCTGAAAAATTTTATTAACCAAAAGTTAATTAGAAAAATTTATTAGAATTTATTGTCTAAATCACCAAAACAACACTTGTTGATAGTGTAGTAACCATTTCAAAATAAAGGATTTCTCCTGTCAAATGGCATAAAACTTTCTTTTTTCACTGTATTTCAATTTTTTTTTTTTTTTTAATAAAAGAAACTAATTTTTAACAATACAAGGCTTGTTACAACTTTATTAGAGGGAATACTCGTAAATGTCCATCAGAGAAAATTAAGTTATATTACACTAAAAGAAGCACATTTTAAAAAATCATTTATCTTTTAACAATCCATTATCTTCATGATGAAAATATTAATTGAAAAAATCAAGACCTTTTCACCATTTCTTCACAAATTATTCATTTTTATTATCATCTATTATTTAATTCCATCAAAATGTGTACATTATTATTTACCTGTTTTTGAAACAGTTATTTCAGGTATTTGCAGTCTGTAATATCCAATAGCTGTTTCCTAAATAAAAATTTTATTATAAATATAACAAAATTACCGGAGTTTCTGACAAAAAAATCATGCATATTAACAACATTTTTCAATCTCAATTTCCTTCACATCTCTGCTTATTTTATTAAACACTTTTATTTAGCTTAACTAGTTTCATGTTTGCAAAAATGGAATTTTATAATGAGGAACTTCAGCATTTTTTTAAAAAGCATGAAAATAATCTGTAATTATAGAAAAAATCATTCTAATTTCAAATATGCAAGTGAAATTTTATACTTAAATTTATTTATTTAAATATTGAGGGCGAAAAATGCACTGAAAACGCAGAAATGATGATGCAATCCGAAACGCATTCTCATTGGCTGACTAGATTTTGGCATCACATGTGCCCTTCTGTTCTGCAACTCGTATTGTCGTTTGAAACTTCTCAGTTATATTCGGAGCATAAAGCTTAACTCTTAGCCCATTTCTTTCAAATGCTTTGAAAGAATGAGTATCTCTGTGAATGTAACAGAAATATTTTCCCACAATCAGCACTATAACAAGACAAACTCTTCTGTAGTATTTTTATAGATCTCTTTGAAAGCTTCGGAACAAAGCAAACTACGCACTTTCTATCCATAAAATCCTTTTCTTCTCCTTAGTTTATTACAAGTGAAGCAACACAAATTTGTTGTCAGTACATGTGTTTGTAATTATTCAGTTCTGACAAAGAAACTGGACGCAAAATGATGCTCGCACCTTCCCTTGAATACATTCAGTAACTGAAACGAAGCTATATACTATACACAATAGACTTCAGGTCAGGAAAAGTGGGTACGTTTTCAAAAACATCATACAGTGATAAATTGAAGAGGGGCCTTCAGACATTCTGAGGAGACGCTGTGTCTTCTGTCACACAAGAAAGAATGAAAAACTAAGAACCTGATTTTGCATGATCTGTGAAATTTTGTACACCTACAAAAAAAAAAAAAAAAAAAAACCACTAGGAATATACTTATTTCAAAAGTTCCGCTCAAAATAAATTCAGGTACAGCATTTTTTTTTTTAAAATACATATGAGCCTTTGAAAAATTAATTTTATTTTACTATGCTATGAAAAATACAAATTATTTCCTTTGTAGAAGCATTAATTTTAAGATATTAGCTAGTAGTAATTAATAAAAAATCTGGTAAAAATAACTTATATAAGAAACATATATAAATTTATAATAATTTTCAAAAACGACCAAGTGCGACTGATCTAGGAATTTAAGTGCTGCCATCTGCAAATTAACAAACCCTATATGCGTAGTGGGATAAATTTATTCCACCTTTTTCCAACTTTATTAATTTATAAGTAAATTGACTTTTTGAAGACTGGTTTTGATTTGAATAAATTCATTGGAATCTATATGTTTTATTTTGCATCAAAAATTAATTCAGTGAATTATTTTCTTGCACTACAAATGAAAACGATTTTCATCATCAAAAAAATTCATGAATTTAAACTTATTTTTAAGATATTCTAATTAATTTTCAATGTTACTCTAATTTTAAAAAAATATAAGAAGCATTTGAATATTCATTGAAATAATTTATGCAGTAAAATAGCAAGAGCAATTTGTTTTAAATCTTAAAGAATTGAATTGACTTACGAATAGCTTCTGTGCCACCTCTCCTCAAACGGTTAAAATGCACATTCCATGTAATCAAATAATAGACAAAACCAATTAAATTTAACTATTTGCTTTAAAACCGCTGCTAATACTTATATTCAAAACAAATACTTATATTACTGCTTAACTTATAATGCTTAAAATATAACTTAACTTTCTTATTTAACCCCTTAAGGGTTAAAAAAGAAATTTTTCTTTTTTCCATTTTTTTGCTATCAAATAAGATTATCCCTCCT
This sequence comes from Araneus ventricosus, assembly GCA_013235015.1. Lineage (NCBI taxonomy): Eukaryota > Metazoa > Arthropoda > Arachnida > Araneae > Araneidae > Araneus > Araneus ventricosus. Next base: position 83,711 of record BGPR01000155.1, read on the forward strand.
GATTTGGAAAGGGGATGTTGTTTTCATTCATCTAAGAAGGCATAGAATACTTGAGATGCTCATGGATTCTACATAATTTTTGTGTCAAATTACTAAGCTAATTAATGATTAAATTTTAGTTTAAAACCCTAGAAATGCGATAATTCGATGCATGTCAGTATGAAGGGCACGAGACTTAAGGGGTTAACTTATTTACTTAACCGACTTAACTTATAATACTTACTTATTAACTTATAATTAATACCTATATTACTGCTTATACTTATTATTACTACTTATTACTTACTGCTTATACTTATATTCAAAACAAAATGGATATTGAATTCAAGGCTGTTTTTCACTGTACTTGGTGATATACAATTTTAATAGATAAAATATAGATGAATTATGTATAGGGTGCCATTATAGTTGTATTAACACATTTAGGAACAATACAATACTTTTCTCTTTCCAACACTATTTTATCTGATGTGATTGTTGGAAAATATAGAAAGAAAAAAAAGAAAAATCTCTATAGCAAGCAAATGGGAGCTCTCCCCTGTTTGGGCACATGTCAGACCTGTTTCGCGCCAAAATGGATAGTTTTTTTTGCGTCATCTGAGAGGCGAACTTTGATTGCAAATATAAAAAAAAGAAGAACTGCCTACAATTTTTTTTTAATGTTATTGTTCATTTTGAAGCATTTTCAATCAATTAGGAAAAAAATGCTGAAGTTCCCCATTGATTTACCACTCGCTTCATGATATGCTAGAATCATGATATTTTGTGCTCTGTCTTTTTGATGACAATATACTACAGTAAATTCTCAATTATCCAGCATTCAAGTATCCGGAAATCTCAACTAACCGGAAAAATTAGAAAATGAGTTTTTCTAAAAATCTGAATATTTTTTACATCCGTGCGCCAAAATTTAGCACGCACGCACCCGTGCCATTCTTTTCACACAGACAATTTATTTCTGGAATACAATGTCCGCTCCACACGGAGGGGCATAGAAGGAAAAAAAAAAAAAGCAATATACAGTACTGTGATGCGCACAGACTTGTTTTATGGAGGGGGGGTTCTAAAACAAAAATGAGAACCAAAAGGTCCTCACCTTTCACTGACAAACGAGACCTAAAAACAAAATGGGCAACAACAACAAAAAAAAGGTAAAGGGACAGAATTGGTTTTATAAAAAAAAGCTCATGGGGCTACTCCAGATTGGTAAGTCTCTTTCTTTTCCATTATTTATTTACTCTCTGAATATCGGCAGATGTTGATTCCGATTACGTAATATCATACACGGGAGAATTGGAGGTGTGCATATGTACAATAATCCTTGCGATTTTTTAAAAAGATAATTAGTTTTGATATTCAATCTGAGATTTGTTTCTGATCACTTAAGAGAGTTTTATTATGCTTGCTAAGAAGAATATTTTTCAGTTTTGTTGGCTATTTTTATATGTTTATATTTTTTACAATCTATATATTTACGGTAAAAATTCAGCTACAGATCATACTTTTTTTTCATCATCAATGTTAAATTAAAATCTTCATAATATGTTTTGTAAATACAACGTCATGGAAGATACAGAAGTATTCTTTAAAATTATATTTAATGAACATTTCAAAATGACAAAAACAAATTATTTGGCCTATCTAAAAAAAAAGGCTACAATCTACCCCCCATTTTTCCCGTCACACTCAACTATCCGGACTTTTCAGGTGTACGGAAATCGGCATTTCCCGACCATGCCGGTTAGTTAAGCTTTTACTGCACTTTAATAAATTCAGAGTTTGGTTATCAGTAAGTCAATTAATTTAAGCAAATTATGATTCTGTGTCAGTAGTGCCATCTGACACTGAATTTGAGAAAAAAAAAATTGAGTTCCAGATTCTGTAATTTTTATAATAATGAATTATAAATTAAAGACAAAACAGTAGAAAATAATTAAAACATCTACTTTTTAGCACAGAAATAAAAGTATGTTGTAAACAGTTTTTAATAAATTTATTCATTTCATATATATTAAGTGATTGAAAAAGTTTTGGGAGGGAGAATTTATGCATGTGGAATATGCTATTATACTGTTAATTAGCACCATAATGTAATCTATACCTATAAAAGTCAATGTTTGTGTGTGTGTGTATGTATGTGCAACGTCCAGACGAATGTACAGCACTTACAGCCATGAAATTTGGCACACAGGTAGTCGTAATGGTGATTCAATGCACCTCGAAGCCAGAATATTAAAATTTAATCTAGAAATTTTTTTATTTAATCTTTTGTGTGGTTTTGTGTCATTTTTGACCATGAGAACAAACGATTTTCTATCTAATGAAATTTGATTTGAGCTTCAAACGTAATTTACAGAATTTTGAGAAATTTTTAAAAAATAGTCAGTTTTGAAGAGAAAATGTTGTTTTCGTATTTAAATTTACTGCATCAACCATTCTAATAACATTATCTGTTTCATTTTTTTTGAGATAATGAATGGAATATACCCCCTGATTTATAACAAGAACGGTTAAAATATCTGCTATTGTTGAATATTAATTAATTTTTTTCTGAAGTGTTAAAATATTTTCGCTGCAATTTTTACCTCCTTGATTCTTTGTAACCAAGGTCACAGTGTTCCATTCCCAGCATGCATTTCACTGAAACCACAGAGAAAGAGCATATGACGTCATAATCCCTTTGTTTTCAACGTGTCGACAGAATGTTCTTTTAATTAATGTTTTACATAATGTGGCTTCAAAGTTTAAACCTGAAGTGGACGATTTCATCTCTTTTTTTTCCCCCTTCTTCTCCGATTCATTTTGGATGTATTTAAATACCACAGAAATTATGTTTGTCGTATTGTTCCATTTAAAATTGTTTAAAATTTCATTCATTTTTCATTCTTTAACGTTTTACCTGGATTATAGGAATCAATCTTTTAAATCCTAAAAATTTTTTTTTCGAAAATATCGGTTTATTTTGTACTGTAACTTCAATTTGAAATCATTTTGTTGAATGGTTTTAATTCGAAATATCTAATGTCACCAATTAACTATTTTAAACAGGATCCAAAGATTTTAAGGCGTCAGCCTGACTGAATTATAACTCCATTTTAGAGAGCGAACCAGCTAGTTGTTTTTACTCATTTTGAATTCTAATAGTATCGTTTGCAGCAAACTCTATAATTTCATTGTTGCTTTAAAAAAAAAAAACGTATCATCAGTTAATGTCATTGTAGCAAAGAAAAGTAAGCGGTCAAAATCAATAATATATATTTTTTTTTGCATTGACTTCGTTTTCAAAAATATATTTTATGTCATTGTGGGCTTTAAAAATTTTTTTGTTGAAATTCATGATACCACAGGCAATGCCGTTCTAACATAATTTACTAAATTTTGAGAAATTTTTGAAAAATGGTCACTTTTATGGTAATTTTCAGTTCAGATTTATTAAAATTCTTGCATCCGACGTTCTAATAACGCCATCAATTTAAATTTTTTTCAGCTTATGACTGAAACGTTTCTGTTGCATTTAAAACTAGAACAATTAAAATATCTTTTTCAGTTTTTTTTAATCAATTTTTTCCTGTCAGTTCAAAGAGATTTTTCTCTAGCGAGCATTCTCCTGCAGAAATTTCTCCGGAGCTTCCCCAACATGCATTATTGGAATTTCATTGGCTGACAGTGCAGAGCGCAGGATACATCATAACCTTCAACTGAATGACTTAGATTGTTATTTTCGGCAGTGTTTTAATGTGTTTGTCTCACATATCTTGCTTGCTGCAATAATCATTTTCACATTGTAATTTTTTAATGTTTCGGATTAATGCACTCTGTACTGTTTTCCTACAGTTAAAATGTCATTATCGCAAAGAAAAATAAGCGGGGAAATCAAATAATATGTATCTTTTGTTTTGATTTTATTTTCAAAACTTTTTTGTGTCATTGTGGTGTTTTTTTTTTCCCCCTTCATTTTGTTGAAATCCTGATTACATGGGCAACACACCTCGAAGCCAGAATTTTAAAATTTAATCTAGAAATTTTTTTATTTAATGTTTTGTGTGGTTTTGGATGATTTTTCTGCACTAATTTCTCAGTAGCATGATTTTGGATAATTGAACAAAAAAATAGATACACCATCGGAAAGAGCAATCGATTTCCGTTCTAATGAAGTTTGTTTTGTACGTCTAACGTAATTTACTAAATTTGAGAAAGTTTTGAAAAATAGTCACTTTTCATTTATAATTTTAACTATCAGATCTTATTTTCTTGCATCTGACTTTCTAATAACGCTATCATTTTCAACTTTTTTTTAGGTATAAACCGGAATATTTATCCCTATTTTAAAACAAGAATAGTTAAAATATCTCTTTTCTCCGATTTTCTATGAATTTTTTATTCATCAGTTCAAAACATTTTCTCTCGCATATCCGAATCGAAGAAGCTTTCCTCCGACCCAAGGTTACTCTGAGTTTAACAGGATGCATTTCTACTATCCAGTTGCCTGGCGGTATCAAGCGACAGTCACATCATACTCTCGATCATTTTATTGTGCCAGCTAATCTTAATTACTACATTTTACTGACACAAGAATCATTTGATTTATTTGTTTTATACGTTTGGTAGTTACACACATATGCTGACATCTTTAGTTAAAAGAAAGTTCCTGCATGTACTTTAACTAAAAATTGAGGGTGAAATCAATAATATATATATACGTTTTGATTTTGTTTTCAAAACTTTGGGCTTTTTTTTTTTTTTTTGAAGTCATTATGCCACAGGCAACGCCGTGCGCGTACTGGTAATCATAAATAAGTACCAGAAGTTTGATTTCCAAAGAATTTATGACAGGCTCAATAATGCAAATATTGTTTGAGAAAACCAGAATTCTAACTAAGTGCATGGTCTTATTATGATAATCATGGTCTTATTATGATAATCATGGTCTTATTATGTGAAAGATCTACAAAGATAAAATTCAGCATAAACAATTTAAATAAAACTTAACTTTTTTATTCATATTATCAAGTTGAAAATTTTTGAAAAATTATTGTATGTAATTTATAAGGAGAAAAAATATGAAATGTATATTAGTAATTAACTTTTCTTTTAATATCTTAACACCCCTTTTTATTTTAACCACTTTATGATGTAAAGCTCTTTATTTGAAATACCAAGAGACATTATCAAATTTCTTTTTAACTTTTATTTCTTTTCTGCATCACAAACGTTATTTCCCACATTAACTATTCAGCTAAATAGCCTTCATATTTCCAAATAACTTTCACTAGCTTTTATCAATTAAATTCCTATTCTGACCAATTCCAAATCAAAATTACAAGGATCTGGATCACGATTTCACAGCCACTATATGAATTTGAGGTCAAAAATTGTATATTTGTCAATTTGAGTTTTGCATAAAATAAAAATAATAACTTTTGAATCTGAAATAATTGTAGCTTTACATGATAATCACTCATTATATAGAACTGATTGCCAAAGAATACAATTTTGTGCTAGTTTCGTAATCAGAAGGTAGAGAAAAATATTTCAACCTTCACAGTGTATTGTGGATTATAATGACTGGAACTTACCAATGTTACTCGACTTCTAACACAGTCCCGAACACTTTTTATGGGACCAACTTGAAAAAATGACATTTCTTCACTTAGCACATTTTTACTTGGTTCTTCTATGATCATGGGTACAGGAGATAAGACCTGTGACTGAAAATAATAAATGTCATAAAAATATCAGGGTAATACAAAAAATAAACCATCAGAAAGCAGCAGTACAACTAATATAGCTATCAGAAAAGCTTTATTTTTAATGTAAAAACTATATATCCATTAATTTAATAATTTTTCAAATGAATTTTTGAAACACTAATAAATCGGTCGGTTTCCCTGTCACTTAAAAATACACACCAAGATGTTTTATTATGGTTAATAAAGTGCTTAATTCTACAACCAAATAAGTGAAAAAAATATCACATAAAAATGTTTTACTGAAGAATAATAAAGAAATTAAATGTGAATAGATAGCCTTCTCAGTTTAGAGACCTACCAGTACTACTTAACAATGAACTTCTTTTGCCAATGCTCAAATTAAATTTAAAATACTGAGAGTGACAGGTCAAGGAATAGTTCAAATTGTGAACAAAGAGCATTTTTGCACAAGTTTGTCATTGTTCAATAATGAAAATCTCGCAGGACCAACATAACAAGAAGCAATGCAGTATATAAGATATAGTAGTACAGTAGAATTGTATTTTACTGTCATCTGCAGGTGAGATGAACAAAGAAAAGCAGGATACCAAAGAATTCTCAGCAGCAGCGAGTTTTTCAAGTGAACAGAAATTGAATAAAATTCAAAGTGAGAAGATTGAACTTTCATACATATTTGAACAGTTTCTGTAATGAGATTCCAATGATTGCATAATACTTTTTATGTGCCACATAGTTGATTTCTGTCTCCTAAGTTTTTATAAGTACTTTTCTAAACTTTATGACATTAAGCCTAATAAGAGTGGAGTATCAAGTGCTGTGTGTGTGGCCGACACAAATAAAGTATATATTAGAGTTGATATATATAAACATAATCAGAATTTGATATTAACTTCTATGATTTCCAGGCTGAATTAATAAAATTTCTGTTAAAACTTTAGTAAATTAATGACCAGTTAATGAATCTTTGAACAGATTATGTAATGTTAAGCAATCACTCACTACATACTCTTGACCATATTCCTTATTGCATCCAATAATTTTATAATTACATTAGCAAGTTCTAAAATTAAATTTTAATTTAATAATGAGCTAATTTGAATATGAAGGGAAGAGAGCCATCATGTTTAATGTTTTATAACCTAGTCAAATATCATGACAGTAGCAAGACATCTGGTTAACAAATTTATCTCATAACTGGGTATTGCTGCATAAGATGTGTTGTAATCAAGTCTGTTTTACAGGAACAGAGAGCCAGTACTACTGATGTGGCAGCCTGTTTTTATTTTATTCTAATGAGTGAAGTTTTTTTTTTTTTTTTTTTTGGACCTAGAGAAAAATTGGCAATTCAAATTTCAAAACTCCACACCCTCAATGAATGTTCATCTTTAATAACAAATTATCAAAGATCAGAAGGTGCCTCTATCAAAATTATCTTCACTGCCTTATTCTTAAGATTTCAGCAAAAGATGTATTCACAATGCATGTAGATTTACTTAACTCACACTCAATTCTTTTAAATTAAAAAAAATAATGTTTTCCTAAAATTTGAATTTTTTTGTTATTGAATTATTGAAGTTTCAAAAGTTTTAGCTATCAGTTTATAAAAGTTTTAAGAAGAGATTTCTGATAATTTTCAAATCACTTCAAAAACATTAAATTGTAAGCTTTTTAAAGTGATAACCAAAGATGCATTTTTTTTTTTTTTTTTTTTGCAAAAAGTGCTATTAAAAAAAATCATACCTCATCACCAAATCTTGTGCTAGTTGCACTTGGTGGTCGTGTAGAGGAAATCAAACTGGGTCTTTTAGGAGTGGCAAAAGAAGCTGTTATTGGATTTGATAATGATAAAATATCATTGGCTGGCCCAAAAATGTCAGCTACATGAACCTTACAGATCTATGGGGAAAAGTGTTGTCAATATAAAGAAGCAGAAAAACATGTTGAAAAATCTTTCCATTAAAAAAAAATCACCCAATTTAGAATGCATTTCCTTCCAATAATCTTGCCCAGTTTCAATGAAATAATACATATATTTTTTTCTTTATTTACATAACAGCTAAAGTTATAAAATTTTGAACTGCCTGGAATGGCTGTAGGCATCTACAATGTTGCATCATTTTGATATTCATGTTGTCTGAAAATTTTATAGCTGCAAATATATCTTCAAAAGAAGTCTAAAATTTAAATATAAAACAGCACTCTAGAGAAGGTGCAGTAACTTTTAGTACAGAAAATTTGCTAGGCAAAAAATACCATTCAATGAAATGCATACAATTTCTCTTGGGTTAAGTTCTAATAACAAATAACTACAATTTAAATAACTTCTCAGTATTTTTTTTTTTTGTTTCACATTTTATTTTTCAAATCCTAACGCTTGAATTTCTAGATTGATAATAGAGAATATACATAATAGATTTGATTATGTTTCTTTGAAAATATGTATCCCAAACTTATATTTTAAACGTTTTTTATAATTAAAAACAAATTAATGTAAAAGAAAAGGCAAGCAGGAGTGAAAAAAATCAATGAACAAGCAAAGCGCCAGTCAATATTTTAAACCCTGTTTGTGTGCATCATGAAACAATCTGGAAAAAGAGTGCTTACTGATGAAAAGGTGCCAATGGATGAATTTGGTCCAGTTTTTGTTTTGTTTGTTTTAGTTATATAAAGACCTGTTTTGAAGAAACAGGAGGACTATTTGAACTAGGTTCAGCAGCAAAGCAGTTAACTTACATGGAAAGATACGAAAGTGTATGAAGTATACACATAAAAAATACACATTTTTACTATTAAATTGCAATAGGGACAACTCGGGGGAGGGGGCAATTGCCTCGCTATTTTTTTAAGGAAAAATTCAATTTTTATTTAATTTTAGCTCCCTAAAACTAAGAATTACTTAAAAAAAAAAAAAAAAACAGAATATCTGGGAAGCTAGCTAATTTCGTAACTAAATTTTAAAATGTTGTCTTCTCCCTATACTTCAGGGTACTTTTAGGTGTCTATAAATTTTTTGCTCCCTCACTCCTGCCCACAATTCCTGATACTGTTAACTCGCTTATAGCAAAACATGCACTTCCCAAACAGAATTCTAACTTTAAAAGTAAAAATGAGAATTTGAATAATTGAAATCACAAAAGTTTAGACTATATATATATATATTAACCTGGCTAATGCTCTTCCAAAGCAGAGCAACTAATTTTATTGTTGAAAATTCCAAATTTTTGGTTTGACTTTTTCAATAGTTGTAAGAGTTATATAGTTCATTGATTTGTTTTACATGTGCTCCTTGCATGTGTTTTGCACTTTTGTTTAGAGGATCATAATTTAAATTTTGTTTAATTAATAAATTTTTAGTTTCTGAATTGCATTTTTGATGTTTCGTTTATTTTGTTTTGAATGTTCATATATAACAAGCTATATTATGGCTTATATTACTATATATATATATCAAAAATCTACATATCAAAAAGTACTTTTTCTTAACCTTGATTATTCCTGTATATAAAGATAAAGTAAAATTGATATCCACAATTATGATGAGATTCAGATCTGGGAGGGCTTCTGCATCAAGTGCTGATATAGAGGAAGTGTTACCAAATATCCATTGCTTGGTAAAATCAATTTCTTCAAATTTAATTAATCTAAAAGAGAGAGGTAAAATAAAATGAATAAAAAAGAGAAAATGTATAAAGAAAATAAACAGCACATGAAAGTAAATCTTCATATGTTAAGGAAAAGAGTAATAACTTTTCTAACATCAACTGTCTGTATTCGGAGACATAATTACTGTTCAATGCACCCCAAATGGGATAAATGATTTTATGTTTCAATACAAAATGTAATGAGTTCTAAAAATGTTCTTTTAAAGAATACTCACTGCAGTAAATGCTGATCTTTTAAGAAAAAGCAGAGAAAGTTATGTCCAGTAATATCTTTTGATAAGAATACTTTTGAAGCTTTTTCTTGATGACCAGTGCTAGAAAATTTTAAAAAAATCCATTCAATAATGTTATCTAAACATTAAAAAAATACAACAAAATTTGCAAAATGCAAATGCACTATACACATCACATTTTTTTATAACAGAATTTATTCTTCAGTACTTCAAAACTAGTTAAATCTTTCTAAGGTCATAGGAAGTATACTTACCAGCAAATTCATCAATTTTTAAATGTCCATGGAAAACTATTTTACTATCTCTTAACAACTTCAGAAACCATAAGAATATTAATAAACACTTAAAATCACACAATGTAGTTTTAACAATCAAGTCAATCATCAATTAACTAATATTATTTTGAGAAAGGAATGTGCCAAGACCTAAAGCTGAAAAGAAAGTTGATGCAATTTCTTGCCGAATTTTTCAATGAAATAAAAATGTAGATGTTTCAATTTGTATCTCAAAACATAATGACATATATTGATATGTTAATTAATTAATCAAATTAAGTAACTTAAATTTTGTCTAATAAGCTAAAAGAATTTTTTTTTCTTAAATCAATCTTTATCCAAAAAATATTTTTAATATACCATTACTAGAAAAAAAAAATGTTCCTTAAAACTGTTACTTAATCTCTCCCTCCAATGCCCCCATCCCTTTTTTTAAATGCATGCATTGAATCAGGATTTCTTAAACTTTTCTAAGTTGCAAAACTCTTCTGAGCCAAAGAAGAGTTAGGATTGCATTTGCATTTGAATTTTGATATATATAACAACCATCTATTCAGTCACAAGATTGCAATCAAATACTGAAATTAAGGAAGTAAAAGAGAAAAAAATCTGTATATTAACAGCTTCTTTTGCAGACATCAGTTTAGCTTTGGCATATTATAAAGTTAATCCTAATCCCAAGGCAAGTCACTTAACTGTACCTTATTACGAGTTAAGGGTGCATTATACTCTCTGAAAGTATGTCTGACTATTAGTGAGGATTATTTAATTTTCCAAGCAAGATCTCCAACTAAATTAATTTTTTCCCCTTCATATTTGTGGCTACTTTGAATATTTTAACTTTCTTTCTCTTCAGAGAAGGAACAGAAATTTTCATCTAATTGGCTATGAAGAAAATATTACCTCAAACCAATTACATAGATTAGGGGTGTCAAATTCATATGCTAGCATGGGCCAAATAATCAGAGTCTAAGTTTATGTGGGCCGCAAAAAAAACAAAAAACATACAAGCACAGTTTTATTTCGAAAATCTTAATATAAATATATGTCTTTGTATGTTCCACATCTCCTTCTAAACTGCTCGAATTTTAACAAAACTTTGTACACTTAATGTTTAGGACAAGAGGAAGATACCTGTACACTTTTTAAAGTGTAAAAGTTATTTAAACAGTCAATTAATTAGAAATTAAACTAAACCGTTTTTCTGCTGTAAGTTCGGAGCAAATTATCCCCCCAAAAATATTTGTATACCATCTTAAAGTTCAAAATTTTACCTTTTAAATGATACCAATTTTATATCTGTGACATTTTTCCTCCAATTTTTATTAATTTTTCAAAACTTAATAAATAGTAGATTACAAGCAGAAGATTTTGAAATAAAGCAAATTTAATAATACTCAGTTGCTAGGCAACGGTGTAATTACTTAACCATTATTTTTCTTGTTTATTTTTTCAAACATCATTTGGCGATATTTTCAATGGCTCTTAAAGAATTCTAAAACTTATGTTTAAACGATGCCTAAAAGAAAACATAAGTCAAACACTCAAATTTTAACAAAGTCAAGAATAGTAAAGCTTTTGTGAGCAGATGAAATGGATGTTTGACAACAGCACGCTCCATAAGTGTCATTTACAGGCAGGCATTGGATTAATGTAAGTCATTGTAGCCTTAATATCTGTAGTTGGGAGGCTGTGGTTTTGAATGTTTATTGTACATATTTTTATGCACATGAGGTCTTCAAAACAAGATAAATGTCACTGTCAATTTTTCAAAGTCAAAAGTTAATTAAATTTTTAGCAAGATTTTGGCATTTTACCACGATATCTTCCGAAAACGTTATCTAACAGAAACTAATTTTACACCATAATTTTTTTAAAAATTAGCTTTTCAGTGACACTAATATCACTCACATACAATTTTCTTTTTCTCATTTTAATAAATTTTTCAAAACTAATTTTATACACAATTTGTAACATTATGTTTTTAGTGTTGATGAACAAAAATGCACGTACAAAGAACTATTGAAAAAAACATTAAAAAAATTCTGGAAAACACTAAAAAAAAAAGTTTAAAAGCAGACAATTCACAATTTATACCAGAAACAACTTTTGATTTCCCTTATTTTCATTTTATTAAGCAAAAAGTAATTAATCGTCCCAAAAAGTCCATTAAAACCTTTCGTATACTTCAGTATTTGTGAAAAAAATTTGAAGTTCTTATATATATATTTTTTTCTTATCATTCTTCTAATTCTCTCCGTAATATAAATATGACAGAGAGAATTAGTTTTCAGAGTTTTTTAAAAATTGTTTGCTTCAATTGAAGCTCTTATTATAATTTTAAAATGTTTCACACGATGAAAGGATTTTGCGTATTATAATATTTTATACAAAAGTATTTTAATCCTGAGCAATGCCGGGTATATCGGCTATTTTATATAAAAATAGAGAAAGATCACTGTCAACTTTTAAAAGCCCCAAAGCTAATTAAAATTTCAGTTAATTGGAAATTAAGCAATATTTTGGTATTTTCCATTATATTTTTCGAAAATATGTATTATCTCACAAAAACTATTTTTACACCATATTAAAAGTTTTAAAACTTAGATTTTCATGATACAAGTTTCATTTCTGTTCAATTCGGTGACCTCATTTTAATAATTTTTTAAAAATGGTGTATAAAATTCACAATTTGTAACACTTTATTTTATTGGTGAAGAACAAGAATACATGAGAACTGTTGCTAGATCACATTAGTAGAATTCTGGATGAAGACTAATTTTATTATTTTTTATTCATATTTATTTTAACTCTTTTTCTTAATGAAAACTTTACAATCTAATTAATTGCCCCAAAACATCCATTAAAATCTTTCTGATACAGCAAGATTTATGAACAAAATTTGAAGTACCTATGAAACAAATATTAATAACTTATGGAGAAAATTAGGTATTGGCAGTTTTTAAAAATTATCTGGTTCAATTGATATTCTCATTTTAAATAAAAATTGTTTCACACATCAAAAGAATTTTTGGTATAATTTTCTATACAAAAGTAATTTTCACATGAAATTATTTTAATCCCAAGCAATGCCAGACATAACAGCTAGTATAGTATAAAAAAGAACAATAACAGCATTAAAGTTAAGGTTTTCTTCCCAACAACTTTGCATCTCTTCTCCATAAAATCTTTCCAACCTTGGAGGATATCTTGTCCGCAGTGGTTATTTTCAAAACTGCTCCAAAGTGTATGTCAGTAATTTTGGATCTTACAGAAGACAAATTCCCTTACAAACAAAAGTAAAAATAATTATGTGCATTCCATGCACATAATTCCATGCTTTAATACATGGAAATAATTTCATATGCCAATTTGAGAATATTTCACAGATGGCTTGCAAATATTTGTAAAATTCAGGCTCCCCAACTTCCACTGAATTTTCCCTTCAAATTTGAACAGGAATGGATCTCGATTACCTCGTTCGCATATGGTTAGATACTGATTCTATAGCTGCTACAAGTTCAAGAAAACAAAGAATCGTTATTGATAATAATTCATAATTAGGAGTTATAAAAATTAAGCTATGAAATCTTTATTACAAATTTTGATACATATTTTTATTTTTTTCTGGGATGCAAAAATGTTCATTGTGGGCTATATGAGGCCCGTGGAATTTGACACCCCGTGAGTTTGCTACTCCTGACATAGATCTTCCCCTGGATCAAGTGCACATATTGAAAAAATTTAATTCAAATTTAAATAATTTCATATGCTTTTTATTTTCATTTTATTTAGTCTCTTACTTTTTGTTTGTTTGTTTGCTTTACTAATTATACACATGAATAAATCATATAGATGAATTAGGGTAGTTATTTGTAAACCTCCTATCTTAGACAACATACAAATTGCTTGCCAGTTACTCCACACAACTTGGAAAGAAATCCTTTTAAAGTTTTGAGTATAAACAGTGATTTGATAGGAAAAGTTAAAAAACATGGACGAAGAGTTAAATTCATTATGAAAGCATTTGCTCCATATTTCAATAAAGACTTTCCTACTCATTTTGTCAACTAGTAATTTTACTGACATTGCAACTAAACACAACTATTTATAGGACCACTAAAATTATTTAAGATGGAATAACATTGGATTTAAAAAACATTTAGTGATTACTCATTAGAAACAGCAGTGAAAAAATAAAAAATAAAATTATATTCGAAGGCTCAGAAATATTGATAGAGCTGCTCATTATCATAAAAACAAAATAACAGAACACAAGTAAAACAAATATTTTCCTACAGAACTTGAAGATTAAAATTAAGATGATTAAACTTAAAATACATAATTGGAATAAACAAAATTAAAAAGTGGAATATACCTAGAAGAATCAGTCGACCACTCATGGTCAAAACAGATGTCTGGTGCCAAAGGTTCCATAAATTTGCAAACATCATTTGTTTGTGCAAGAGCAAGTGAACTTCTAGAAGTACTTAATGGAGTAAAGTTTTGTGGATGAGATAGGTTGCTTGTGATTGATGGTGGTTGAGATCGGCTGGAAATAATTATCGATTAGTTTGAATGAAAATCAAAGGAAAAAAAAAGGCAAGGATAACAATTAAAACAGGAATATAAGGTGATTCTTTTTAGCACATATGAATTTCGAATTTTATAGTAAAAATAATAACACTTTTTAAAAAAATATTTTCCCAGACCAAATGACCCTTTTTTATAATGAAGATCTCTTAGATTTTAAAATACCCAAGATTGAAACTTTTGGCTGTTATTTTGATGACTCATGTATTCCAGATTATTATTCAACAGAATAGCAATAAAAATTCATTACCAAATAAAATATCCTTAATAAATGCCAAGAAAATAGTGTTTTTTTCCTTAAGCATAAATCATAAATTCCATCAGTATTTGAATTATGCTCTCTATTTGCATTTTCCATTAATTTTCTACTTTCATATCAAAAGCTAACAGACTGTAATTCATGCTGAGCTAAAGGTGCGAGGAGAGTTGCATAAAAATTAAGTAAAACTATATCCTTTGTCAAATAAAATAATAGGTCAATAAAATGACACAAAGGAAGATTTCAAAAACTTTTTTAAAGAGCAGTCCATCCTTCAAATCAAGGTATAAAAAGATAATATTTATTTTAAGCACACTCAGTTAAATATATTCAGTGAATGACTTAGAAAGAGGAAAAAGAAATTTTATTCATTCACCCTACAAGATAATAATATAAAAAAAAAAGATGGGAGAATTTTAAAAACTAATAGAAATGTAAAAACAACTTTAATAATTTTTTTAACAAAGAAAACAAAATTCAACCAGAACACCAAAGGTAAATGAGAGAGCTTTCTAGTGTGTAGTAAGTATGTTTTTCACACACTAACTGTGCAGTCGCATAACATGCAAAGTCTGCATGCGTGATCATTCAACATGGCAGTCATTATAACCAAAGGTGGTTCTCCTGTGAGGCATTTTCTATTTAAAAATCCCTCAATAACAAACTAAGCACAGTAGACCCTGCACTTGGCACCCCAGCAACTTCTTATCTCTATTCTCAATTGATTATTTCTTCATGGAAACATTTTGAAAACAACAATTGCAAAATTTCCACTGAAATTTCATAGATTTCACTACCAGAATTACTACTACTGCAATGGATGAGATCCCCGTCATCATTCACATAATTTTTTTTATTGATACTTAAAAATATGCCTTATAGTTGACAGTCATTTGAAGTAATAATACTAAACATATATATCAAGTAATTTTTCAACAAAGGTCAGTATCATTAGTATGTCCGTTTTAACATTATTAACACCCCTTAAAGTTTTGTATATCCATTTTGAAAATATATATAAGAATTTTATACAATTACCTTAAAGTTGCCATATGGGTAAGATGGGAAACTCCAGGACTGAAAGAGCGAGTCGCAGGAGAAGCAACACGACTAGAATAAGTGTGATATGGGCTGCCTACATTCCCTGAGGGTGTTTGACTTGAAATATTTAGTTTACTTTTGGTAGAAACAGATGTACTTGTCACTGGTGTGTTACCAGGTTTGCAAGGAGTAGACATTTGAATATTTGTGCATGCAAAATCTGCTTCCTGTAAAGAGAAATAATAACAATCCATTTTCAACCAAGTTCACAATATCAAGACATGGGAAAATTGTTTTTGTTTTTTAAAACTAAAACATACAAGGATAACATTACATAAATTTAAAATATTTTTAGCACATTAAATTGATATGAAATAGCAACAGAAAAACAAAATGGATATGAAATGTGATCATAAGATGAGTAAAGAAAAAGCCTACACACAGTTAAATAAAATGATTTAAAAAATCAGCAGAATGCCTCTACAGTAACTCATATACAAATTGAATTGGCTATGAACAAAATAGCTGTTTACATGTTAACAGATTAGTCATTTCAAAATTCTATTTAATTATAGTTTAATATGATGGTTGTGAAGTGAAACTGGCCGCTAGGCAGCACTATATGTGACATCAACCTTTGAGCTAAATTTGAGTTATATATGTAGTCGCGATCTCCTCAGCAACCAAATGTTTTTATGTGTGTGTGCTGTTTTGTATGAAGTAAATATTTATTATAAAAAGCTTTTTAATTTTATTTTCTAAAGACACCTCGCATTGGGTAGATGCATTCCGTGAAAACTTTTGATTTTGATTCAAATGTTTTGAACAATCATTGATATAAACTTTTAAAATAATTTGAAGATGTTGCAACAATGAAATTAGTTCTGGGCTCTTATGTATCGTAGATGGCTGAAGATATTTCTAGCCTTTAATAGCTGAGAATATTTGAAAGCTGAAAATATTTCTTTAAAAGGGGAAAATTTTGCATATTCTATATTTGACTTGTGGACATTATAGTATCTTCTTAGCCAAAAACAAGAGAGACCTGAAAGATGAAAATGTTAAGAATATAAATGTACATATTTAAATAAAAAATCATAACAGTACCTATTTCACATGTAGTTAAAATCATGCAATTATATACATATTTAGCAATGGTTAAGTTATTTTTCCCATTAAGCTGATTTGGGCCTTATTAAATAAGTCATTCATCTACAATTACATGATCTGGAATGTCACTGAACCTTGTTGGATAGCCTCGAAGCAGAATCAAAATATTATTAATGATTTTTTTTCCAATATGTATTTAATATGGACGGAAGAAATAAATCAAAACTAAAGCTAAAAAATCAACAATCTAAGTTATATTGTTTTTAAAACATAAGGTAAACAAATATCAGCAAACATTCTATTAAGAAATACAGTAGAGAAAAGTGTAACATCAGCATGACACCTGAAATGTTGATGTCCGTAATTTCCACACAGAATGATAGCCTTTTTTGTTGTAAGTCATGATGAAAGATGGATCAGAACTACAAAACACTATATCCTCTGAAGAGTCACAGAAATAGTTGATCTCAACAGCTGTACCATTTACTTTTCTTTTTATAACAGGGGCTATATCGTCCAAAGGATGCATCATGCTGAAGATGACAGGCAAATTGTCCACTTGATTTCTAAAAGTATTTAATTAAAAGGAAAAAAATAAAAACAAAAATATTTAAAAAATTATTTCAAGAAAATTTATTACCTTTTTAAATGTAAATAACTATAAATAGGAAGGTCAGAAACATGTATTTGCTACACAAATTTAGATTATAATTTTTAAAGTAATAATTACTTACTGAAAGAGGAATTCATAAAATTCACTTTAATTAATAAAAAAAATTACATCATTATATTTGATTTGTTAGATTAAGATTCTAGTTTGTATTATATGCATAAGATTAATACAGAATGAACTCATTATTCACAACTTCTGTCGAATCAACAGAATAACAAATAACAACGCAGGGAAGAATGACCACTTATTTTTCTCACAACACCATTGTGTAACTTACAAGCAAGGTGTTATAAGAAAGAATTGTGCTTCAAATCTATAACTCTCCAGTTATAATGCTAAATCTGTGCCATATCGATATCATAATCTATCAATATCTGCAACCAGAATAAAAGGCCATTTATTTCTGTTATTGTTTCCATTTGTGGAGAAGTTTGAGATGCACAAGCTGAAAATGTTTCTGCTTGATAAATACAAATTTGTACTTGAAACACAGGTATGAATTCCTTTAACATTCATACTATTGAGATATAGAGCAATGGTGGCGAACCTATGACCCGTGGATCAGCCACTGACCCACGAAGACTTTTTAAATGACCCACATGTTGATTTTTATAAACTTATTTTTATACGAAAAAACTGATGATAGACTAATGATAATATTAAAAAAATTAAAGTATAAATATTTAATGTTAGATTTTTTTTTAAAAATATGCCCAAGTGGATGTTGGCTAACTGATTTTCTATTGTATCACAGCACTTGTGTATGACTCATGACACTTTTGGAAATGAAGAGCAAACCAGCGGGAGTGGCCTCCCCTAAACTCCCCTGCCCCCTTGCTCGGATAAAAATTTCAAATGTGCTCTATTCCCAGAACGCAACAAGTTTCTCCACGCAAAAACTACACAACAAATAGAAATAAAATAATCTAAGCAGGATCAAAATTCGCCAAAAGGGATAAAAAGGAGCCAAAAGGGAAGAAAAAGGCGCCAAGCAGGAGTCATTAAGCATAAGCCTTTCGTCATGAAGCCACTGAATATCATGCAAAGAGATTGAGATTGCTTCCAGTACGCATGTGCATGGAAATAAAAGTTAAAAAAATTGAATATGCAATTTGAACACCTCTTTTTTAACCAATTGAGATGAAAATTGAGCGTAGATCTATAATTAATGTTAGCATTCACGATACCAAGTTTTAATTATCTAAGCCAAAGGATTTACGAGATATAATTTTTACAAGTATGCTATTATACAGACCGACAGACAGTCAACCCTTTGACAGATTTGGCCCAAAATTTTATACGGACCTACATTCATGACGATAAAACCATGTACCAAATTTTATCCATCTAGCTTTTCAAGTTTTTGAGTTATAGTGTTCACATGACCGCGAACATACAGATAGACAGACTTCTCTTGACGGATTTTGTCCAAAATTTGATAGAAACCTACAAATTATGTTTAAAGACAACATACCAAACTTCATCCCTGTAGATTTAATAGCTTTTGAGTTATCGTGTTAAGAAGCAGACATAATTCCAAAATTGTGTTTTTCGGACTCAGGGAGGTCTAAAACGTGGAGATTTGTCAAAATCTCGAGTTCGAATTTTTTGACGATTACAATACTTTCTCTTTGTATACGAGAAAGTAAAAAACATAGGTCGACATAAAAAAAAAGGATATTAATGGGGCAATATCATGAAATGTAAATTAGATTATATGCCACTAACTTAATGACCCGTGGGCTAGTATTAAAAAAATAATGAACAAAATTTGACCCACTTTTCAAAAAGGTTCACCAGTACTGATATAGAGAATAGTATTTAAAATTTTGACTTGTAATTTATCAAGAATTAAAAATAAACCAACAAAAGTACATATAAAACTATATAATAC
This sequence comes from Araneus ventricosus, assembly GCA_013235015.1. Lineage (NCBI taxonomy): Eukaryota > Metazoa > Arthropoda > Arachnida > Araneae > Araneidae > Araneus > Araneus ventricosus. The sequence goes on from BGPR01000155.1 coordinate 103,162, forward strand.
ATATTTTTTCACATCACAAATCATAATCACTAATTTCTAAAAACTCCTAATGAAAAGCTGCAAAAAGTCCAATTTAAAAAGAAATTAGAAATACTTTTTGTCTAAAATTCATATTTATTGCATTATATTTCATGTTCATTAATAATCAAAAATAGAATTCCATTCACACATTGGATAACTAGAAAAAGAAATTGGTTTAACAACCAGAATTATAATACAAACAAGTATGGTTTATTTTTAGTAATTAAATAAAATAAAAATTTTAATATACCACGTTTTTAAAACGGACTAAAAAGTAAAAAATAATTTTTTCTAGCCCCATACAGATTTAAAGCGAAAAACGTGGGGCGCTTGCAATAGATAATTGATGCATAAGTAGTTTATTTCAGTCACTAACAATTTTTTTGTAATGGAAATTATATGAACTGTTGTGTGAGTTTTCTCAACGACAGCTACTCCCTACACTCCTTACTATTAAATATTGCATGTGCCCCACGTTTTTCGCTTTAAATCTGTATGGGGCTAGAAAAAATTATTTTTTACTTTTTAGTCCGTTTTAAAAATGTGGTATATTAAAATTTTTATTTTATTTAAATAATTATTTTCTGCTTTTTAGTCTTCTGTGTGTGAAATTTTGCAATCCATTTTAACCATCTTGATGAGATTATGACAGAGACATGTGGCAAATTTCAGGTTTATTTCAGTTTCTCGTCACCTGATCATAAATAGAAAATTGTTATTTTCCTGAAAAATTAAGTTACTTGACACAGAAACCTTCGTGAAAACAACTAGCACCCGAACAGTATTTTACTTCCCCCCCCCCTCTGGAATTTCACGGCAAACAAATTATTGTCACTCTGGTATAGCAAACCCTCCCCTCCGAACTTCAATCCACTCTTCGATGTTCCCCCACGATTTCTTGGAATCCTACAAACTCAAGATTCCCCTTCCTCGCTATTCATGAGTGATGCCTGGACAGCGCCATCTATCAAAGCTCTGGGTCGGTAAAACACGAAATATGAAATAAAAAATTAACAGACAAACAGACAGACAAGAAAGCGAATTAATATTACGCAAAGATATGGCTAAAATATGGGAGTGCTTCGATGATCCCATGGGTCATCCACATACCCAAGAACCAAGTCTGTAATGTTAATAGTTTTCGAAATATAATGAAAAACGTACTGCGGATGCGTCATGCAAAATATGAAATGACAGACAAACGGACAGACAGACAAGAAAGCGAATTAATAATGCATTGTCATCTAGTTCTGAACTATGTTTAAAATTTCAAGTCTCCAGCTCATCGGGAAGTTAGTTCAAAATTCATTGCAAAATTTGTACTGAACAGACAGACAGACAAGAAAGCGAGTTAATAAAAACGTGGTAAAAACTAGTACAGTTCATGCACTACCTCATCATTCCGAAAATTACAGAACATAGATGAAAAATACCTACAATGGATATTTATATTTAATATATATATAGAGAGAGAGAGACAAAACATCAAAAATTTGATGCTTACTATTCAATATGATTTGATACTCACTGTTTTGATGCATTTTCTTTTCGGTCAAGAGTAAGATTCCTTTCAAGTATGACACCATATTTAGAAGTCCATGCCCTAAGAACCTACAATCAAAATAATAGATTCACACTGAAAATGGTTTTCTGATATCTGGATTTACTCATATATATTGCTGTAATTGTTAGTGGGAAAATATATCAGTATTTCAAAATGTTTTTTATGCTTAACCCATGCATAATTATACCCTTATGCATAATTTTCAAGAAAACAGTAAAAAAAAAAAGTGCCTATTTTTTTATTCAAGAAAATTGTATGCAAATAAGTGTATGGACAATATGTATTCATTTTTTAATTTTTGGAAATTTTTTTAACTTGAAATTAAGAAAATTTAATTTTTCAGAAAAAAAAAACAACAATCAAGTTTGTGACAACCAACTATCTCCAATTATATTATTAATAGTCTGGTACTGCCATCTGGTATGTAAAATAAGAAATAAATTTTTTTCTGGTTATAAGAAATGGATTGTTTTTAATCTTTTTGGTGAGTTACTTTTAAACACTCCGGCCCGGAAATATCACAGGTGTGAGAAATAGAATGTGAAACCTCACCCTGTGATTCTGACAAGTCCCATACTTCCCTTCAAGCAAAAGACGATGGCCGTCTGAAACGTCCGAATATCACCCTGAAATTTTCACCCCCTTACGTTAAGTGTGATTCATTTCACACCCGCAGCGTGTGCTTTCTTCGTTAGAGTGGCTCGCTCAGATGTGTTTGGGGAAAAGGGGGTTTTCTTAGAATTCGGACAGTGCCAGATGTCATTGTGGTTTTTGAGGGGAGAAATGAATTTTCCTCACCTTTGATAAAGGAGCTAGGGCGTTCATGTATTTTGAGGTCTCTTTATTCCAATGGCCTTGGGAATCAGAGGGTTAAAAAAAAAATTAAATTAGGAAATTTTTCAGATCACTCTGTCCAGTCATATTCTGTTCACCTTCATAAACATTTAACAGCAAAATTCTAGCATTTAAAAAGATGAAATAAAATTGTTTACAAAATTTTATCATTTGAAGAATTGTCCTTGATTCATGAGTTCAAAAAAAATTCAGCCATTACATTCAAACTAATTATTCTGAATTTTTTAAATTTATAGATCTAAAAATTTTTTAAGCCTCCATTCGTTTCAGCTGTGCAGTATGCTGAAATTTTCAACTAACAAGAGGAGGGCACAATTTGGGAAATTCAGTTCAGGATTAAACTTTGCATACTAGTAGCCTACCTTTAGGGTGTTCACCTATTATTCTAATAAGGTGCAATGGCCAGTCAATTCAGAGAAAATGGCCCTCAAACTTTGGGCACAGCTTATATACCAGTAAGTGGTCACCAACAATTACAGGCTAGATAGCTTAGGTGGCAGAGTGCTGGCCTGCTGTTTGTTTGGTCTGCAGTTCGATCCTGGCTTTTCATTTTTTTCAAAATTATCTCAAATCACATAAAAAATTAATATATTTTTAGTTAAAATATTAATTATTTTCTGCATAAAATAGCTGTTCATTCATATGATACTTGAATTATAATTAAAATTCAATTTAAAAGTTGTAAAACAATTATAAATACATCTTTAATTGTGATAAATAATAACTGTAATGACTTGCATCATGAAACATGTTTTTTCAGGGTTCCTCATTCATAAATTTAAAACACTATAAGCATTATAATATTGTACTTTAATTATTGCAGTATAAATAAATAGATTTATAATTCTATATGTTGTTCCTTCTACAAGAATCACCCAACTTTAGGACAAAACATTTATTGACGCATACAGGGACATATAGAAAACAGCATTACAACTACGCACACAGCGAAGCACACAGCAAGTGAGTAACATCGTTATGACTCGAGGAAGGAATGCATTAAGTAAAAAGCGGCAGGCGCTGATTCACACAGATAATTCATGCGCGCAAGAAAAATAGTTCGCTCGCCTCAACCCAACACACCCCTCCTACGAGTGATACATTTTTTCAACAAAACAAATATTAGAAATCATACAGAACACATAAATATACATATAAAGTTAAGGTGTTAATGGAATATTTTTTACAGTATAGTTCAACTTCTCTTCGTTTACGGCTTTTGTTAGAAAATCAGCAATTAACAATTCAGTTTGAATATATTTTAATTCAATTACATTGTCTTCCAATAAATCCTTCACAAAGTGAAAACGCAAGTTCATGTGTATTGATTTATTAGAAGAGCGAGTGCCTTTAATCCACTGAATTGCTGCTTGACTATCTGAATTTAAAATTACAGTAGAATTTATAAATTGTTTGCACTTTAGCTCGAATAATAAATTTACAATCCAAATAATGTCTTTACAAATTTCAGAAATTGCAAATAACTCTGCTTCACATGTCGAGAGACTAACACTTTTTTGCTTATAACATTTCCAAGAAATTAATGAATTACCTAATAAAATTACACCACCAGAAAATGATGTGCCATTTTCCGCATTTTTCCAACTGGCATCAGAGCTAGCAATCACGAAGCCAAAATTGTTATCATAAAACAATTTTTTATCTTTTGTACCCATCAAATACCTTAAAACTTTTTTAGCCAAAATGTAACGTCTTTTTTCTGGTTTATGATTAAATTGCGACAATAACATGTCACAAATGATATATCAGGTCGCATTCTATTAGTTAAATATAACAGCTCACCAATTAATTCCTGATACATAGTAATATCAATCAGTTCATTTGTAGGCGGGAAATTCTTATCTTCCCCTTTTACAATTGGAGTTTTAACACTTTTACATTCATTTAAATTATATTTAACCAGTATTGATTCAATATATTCAGACTGTGATAAACTAATACTAATTTTATGTTTTACAACTTCCATACCTAAAAACTTAGAGGTTTTGTTTTCATACACTTCAAAGACACTTTTAATGTTATTTACAGTATCTTGATACATTTCATCATTATTACAAAAAATAGCCAAATCATCCACATTCATACATAATAAAAGCATATTTTGACCATCAGACTTAATGAACACACAATTGTCAGAAGCCAATTGCGTTAATCCAAATTTTTTTAATTCACTTTTTATTTTCATATACCAATTTCTACCTGATTGTGGTAAACCATAAATACTCCTTTTTAATTTACAAACTTTTTCATCTCCAACCAGTCTCTCAAAGCCAGGCGGAGGTAACATATACACAGTTTCTTCTATATCACTGTATAAATATGCAGTCTTTACATCAAAGAACCTAACCATCAAATTCAATTTAGATGCAAGTGCAATTAATAATCTGAAGGATTCTATATTTACAACTGGTGAATACGATTCTAAATAATCTTTATTTTTTATTTGGAATACACCCATTTACTTTTTACTAATTTAGTTTTTGCCGGTTTGTCTACAATTTCCCAGACTTTGTGTTTATTTAATGAATCCAATTCATTTTTCATAGCAAATTCCCAATTCTGCCAATCGGCACTATTTTTAGCTTCTAAATAAGAATTGGGCACATTACAAGCTAAATTAGTTGACATCTGTTTGGCTTTGAGCCTTTCCGAACATCTTACAGGGATTTGATTTACACCATTATTCATTTGATCAACTGGAGTTTCGATTTCATCACTTACAGTGTTTCTTGCATCATCCGGCGTTTCGAATGGAATTGAGTAATTATTTTCGTTTGCTGCTGGCTTAGCAGAAATTTCCAAGTGATTTACTTTTGTTTTGTGATCGAACTCATTTATATCTTGAGTGGATTCAAACAATGAATCAACATTCCATGTTTCAACTTTCGTTTTTCCCAGATAAGTACCACCTTTCAAAGATTCATTGAATTTAATTGATCTTCCCTCAATTATTTTTTGGTTTTTGATATCATAAATTTGATAACCTCTCCTATCTCTAGCATATCCTAACATTATACCACGTCTTCCCGGAACATCAAATTTATTCCTCATTACTTTTGAAACGTGGAAATAAGCCACACAACCAAATTTTTTAAGATAATTTAGTTTCGGTTTTTTACCTATCCAAGTTTCAAGTGGAATTTTTTCTTTCCCTTTACGTGGTGTTACATTAGACACCTGAGTACTGAAATTAATAGCTTCGGCCCAAAATTTTAATGGAAGTTCACTTTCATACAATAAAGATCTAGCCCTTTCTAGAAGAATATGGTTCGCTCTTTCATCTTTACCATTACTTTCACTATTATATGGAATAGTTTTTTCGTGAAATATCCCCGAATTAGAAAGATAAGTATCAAGTTGCTCATTTACAAATTCTAAACCATTATCGGTTCTCAATTTTTTAATTCTTTTATCAGTTAAATTTTCATACTTAGCTTTGAATTGAGAAAATACGTCAAATACTTCATTTTTATTTTTCAAAAAATAAGTAAAATACATCCCAGAAAAATCATCCACCAACACCATAAAATATTTTGCACCACCATATGACTCAGGCTTGATTGGACCACACAGGTCAGCATGAAGTAATTCCAAGAATTTCAGAACTTTGATTTATATCAATAATTAGGATGAGTTTTCCTGGTAATTTTACTTATGTCACAAGTTTCACATTTAAAATCATGTACATCATCAATATCAATATAGTCTTTCATTTTAAGCATATACTTAGCATTTAAATGACTAAATCTGCTATGCCAAATATCATAATTACTATCAGACGGATTAGAAAAATAACACTCAGAAATATATAATGGCTCAAAATATAATTCCAATCTGCCATTATTTTTAAATGCTTTAGTAATCAACTTATTACTTTTATCATATATCAATACACAATTATTATCCGACTTAATTTTATAACCTTTATCCATTAAACATATTACAGACAACAAATTGCATCTTAATTGGGGAACATAACTAACATTTTCGATAGTTATATTTAAAGGATTACCATACTTTCTACTTACAGTTTTGGCTTTTACGGTTCCGAACCCTTCACATATAATTTTCGAATCTTTAGCTGCTAGATAAATGCCTTTTCTCTCAGGAAATATTCTTTCAAACCATACACGGTCTTTGGCCATGTGACATGAAGCTCCAATGTCCAATATCCAAATGTTTTCACATAAACTTTCTTCATTTGGAGAAGCTTTAAACACGGGATTTGCAGTATTGCGTTCTTTAGAATTGTTATTACGATGCATCTTTCTCCTTTGACTGGATGTGGTACTTTCCTTTTGATTTCGGTAAAAACAATCCTTGGCGACGTGATTTGGTTGTCCGCAGACGTAACAAAGTCTCATACCGGAATTTTTGTACTTTCTAGAATAAAAATACATCAGTGCTTGTTCCTTCGGCGCGAGTACTTGAGGGCGAATTAAAGCTTGTTTCTTCTTCACGGAGGATTTCAAGAACTTCATCTATAGACTTGTCACGTTCAGTTTTCAAAATGTCTCGTACTTTAGCAAATTTACCTTTCAAACCATGAACAGTATAATAGACAAGCTCCTGAGGTGAGACATCTAATCCTAGTGAATGGCACATGGTAGCTATACCTCTTGCTCTAGCTATATAATCATTCGCCAATTCGTTGCTGTTTATTTGAAGATTTTTGAGCTCGTTACTCGCATCAATTTTATGGTCTTCTGTCTGACCAGTAAATGTAGACTTTATTTTGTCCCACAAAATTTTGGCATTATTTTCTGCAGCGAACTGTAAGGCCTGTTCGTCTGAAAGCGACAACTTAATGTAAGCCACTGCATCAGAATTCTTTTGCTCCCATTCTAATGCATCCTTTTCACTTAGACCTTCTGGTTTCATTTGCGTCGTCAGAGTCCAGCCGTTTTAAACTCAAGGCTGCTTGCATTTTCAATGACCAAATAAAATAGTTGGCACCAGTAAGCGCAGGAACACTTATACACTTATTCTATCCATGTTAACACTTCTGTTTTAACAGTTCGTTATCACACAGTTCTATGTTGAATCAACTATTTAATCAACCGCGTCCTGCTACCATTTTGTTTCTTCTACAAGAATCACCCAACTTTAGGACAAAACATTTATTGATGCATACAGGGACATATAGAAGACAGCATTACAACTACGCACACAGCGAAGCACACAGCAAGTGAGTAACATCGTTATGACTCGAAGAAGGAATGCATTAAGTAAAAAGCGGCAGGCGCTGATTCACACAGATAATTCATGCGCGCAAGAAAAATAGTTCGCTCGCCTCAACCCAACACTACAAAAAAAATTCTCAATCATTTTCAACAAAAAGTAAAATCAATGTGTATTACAAACATTTACCTATTTACAGAAATTTCACTAATACCAAAATATTGAGAGTCCAATACCAATTCTAAGTCAGCATAAAATAAATTATTTTAATTTCAAAAATTATTCAGATACCTAAATTAAAATTCTAAGATGATTTAAAAAATCATGAGATAAATTAAAAATCTAAAAACATTATAGAAATAACTTTTATATATATACACTACGACGATAATAAGTATGCGCTCGTCCGGGATTTCCCTGCTGATAACGCGTCCCGGACTTTAGAATTATGTTCTGTTATTTTGGTTTTTTCTTTTCTGAAATGGTTTTAATGTTTTCTTTTGTTAATATATATATTGTTTTGCAATTATATATATATATATATATATATATATATATATATATATATATATATATATACACTACAACTAAATATAGAAAAAAGTTTTCTCAATTGAAAAAGAAGGTCAGAGTTGCAATTACCTTGACTTAATTTTCAATTGACACTACCTTTAATCAAGCAGTTTGCATCTAATATTATATTCATTAAAATTATTTTCAAATTTCACCTACAGTCATTGTAGCAGAAAAGCAAAAAGGCATGTGCCTACTAGAAGCAAATAGGTAGATTTCCGTTTTAAAGGAATGCAATACTTAGTCAAATTTTTATGATAGAGCATTTAATAGCTTGGTGCAGTCTAACACAGGCATGTACTTTTGGATAATCAAAACAAAAGCACATGAAGTGGATTTAATCTAAACACTAAACAGCCTGGCAGGAACCCTTTGGATTTGTTATAAACATCCTTAAATAATATAATAAATGTGAAAGTGTGTCTGTCTGTTTGTTAAGCTTTCACGGCAAAACTACCAAACCGATTTGGATGAAAATTGGCAGAGTTGTAGCTTGAAACCCAGGAACAGACATAGGATAGGTAAAATCACGTTAAATGAATTATTTTGACTACAGATTAAAATTAATTAACAAAGAAAACCCATTGACTCCGCGATTCGCGATGAAGATTATTTTATTTTTCAATCAACTGTCACATGATCCTTCAGGAATGTGAAAACATGTGGAAAAAATTATTTTTAAAATCAACTATCAAGTGATCCTTTTTCCGCCGTAACTTCGGAACAAATTGTCCGATAAAAGTTATTTTTATACCAAATTAAAGTTCAAAATTTTACCTTTTCAATGATACCAATTTATTTTCTGACATTTTTCCTTCAATTTTTATTAATTTTTTAAAGTTTAATAACTTTAATTATGTGCAGACGATTTGGAAATAACACAAATTTATAGCTACTCTGTTGCTAGTAAATGGTTAGACTTGGAACTAATTTACCTTTATTTCAGAAAGTTTTGCTTATCTTTAAAATAAGGCAGAAATTATATGTATTTGTCTGTCTGTCGGTCACAAGAACACCTCCTAAACGGTGGACGGTAGCGACATGAAGTTTGCAGATGACATTATAGAGCATATTTCTAGGCCAAAGGTGCTATTTTCGACTTTCAGAGTTAATTAGTTCTCAAGATATTTAATTAAATAACGAAAATTAGCCGCTTTTAAGCCTAAAGCTTAGATGTTTTTTGCCAATAACTTTTGAAATATTTATTAGACAACAATTATTTTTATGCCATTTTAAAGACCAGAAACTGATCTTTTTAATGCTATTAATCCCTTTGCGATGAAATGTTTTCTCTGGTTGTTATTAAGGTTTTAAAATATTTTTGTAACGTAATTTCTAACAATACTTTTTATTCTTATAGAAATAAATTCAAGCCAAATTACTGATTCGCACAGGCTTTTGCCAGTGTTAAAGTTAATATAAGAAAATATTGCGTTCTTTGACCATACACAACAAAAGAGACTTTACACTTCCGTTTTCCAGTTGTCGTAGGATTTACAGCTTTTAATACAGTTACACAATGATCCAATGACGTTAGTGAATTATTCTCACGATGTTTTGTTTAATTTTCACAGTGAAATATTACAGAATATCCTTCTGTAGATACGGTAATGGACATTAACAAGGAACATCATATTCTGTAGAGCTCTTCAACATCTTAGAATTGTCAGGGGCACCTTCCGACAAGCCGAGATTGAATGTCGGTGTGCCAGTACTACTAATACGTAACCTCGATATACCGAGACTGCGCAATGACACACAGTTACAAATTACACACGTAGGTCCAAACATCATGAAAGCTACTGTTATGACTGATATAGGGAGAAGAGAAAGTGTTTTAATTTCACGCCTTCCGATAATACCAAAGGATTCAGGGTCATTCCATGTCAAATCAACACACTCTATAAATCTCACCATCTCGGATTATCATGAAATTTGGCAGAGATGTACTATTAATATAGACTTGTAAAAATACCAAATTTGATCAAGATATGTGGACTCCTTTTTGAATTACAGCAATGTAAATTTTCAAAAATTTGCCCAAAAACAGCAAACGGAAATTTTTTGAATTGCGCTAGGAGCTCTCCTAATTCAGCTGGAGAGCTGGGACAGGTGTCATTTTACAGCATTTTGCATGCTCTTTCCAATGGTATACAACATACTTAGGTTAGTATCCAAAATCTTTTGTCAAAATTTAAATTAAAATTTTAATTTTAAATTTTTCAAAAAGTACATATTTTAAAATTTTCAAATTAATTCCATGAATAGTTTGTGTTGTTGTAAATCACCTGGCAAAATATTAATTTGGGATGACAATGGGTTAATAGTTAAAAAAATTTCAAACTGAAGCTTGTTTTTCATTAATTCCCTGTATTGAGCTGAATAATACAAGAAAGCTAATATTTACACTAGCGTGAAAATAAATATGAATGCTAACCTGAAGGAAGAATACAGTAATGAGTCTAAAATAATTAAATCGTACATGTTTTTGTACTTTGGCAGAATACTTATTAGCTTTTATGATGAAAAGTTATTTTTACTTAATTAAATTCTTCATTTTTCTGCAAAACATAGCTGAGCCACCAGTTTCCTTCATAGACAGTGGTGATGTAACCTGATATGTCTTCCAATTTCAGTTTATTTGGATATTTTGACACTTCTTTTTCCGAACCCTGCAAATCATATGAAAAGTATTTTACCAATAATGTTGGTGTAGTTTTGAGAATGAATGCATAATATTGCTTGGTTTCTTGGATAGCCAATGCTTGATCAAAGTGACTGTTCAAGAACAATTCTGATTCAGCATATTCCTCTCGGGTTGAGTAGGCAAAATCTACCTTGGTAATATTTTCTACAGTGCACTCAAAAAGTTGTCGTGGGGTTCGAGTTTGATTTTTATATGGTCATTGTAAACTAACACAAGCTGCCAATTTCTTTATTGAATCCCCTATTCCTTCGCAAGACCCTTTTCCATGTGTTGTGACCGAAAAATAACACTCTCCTTTCACTTTAAAATCTTCCTCATGAAAGTAGAAGTTCAAAAAGTTTTTCTTATTTTTGTATTGGGTGGCAGACCCATCTGAAAAATAACAAAAAAATCTTGTTTGGAAGTTTTTGAAATTTAGATGTCAGAAAGGGTAGAAGTTTTTTTAAAGGTGTAAACAGCAACTGTGTTGTGCTCTAGGCAGTCAGAAACAACTACGTAACTAACATATTCAACTTTGTTTTCCTGTTTGAAATATATTACAAAAGGATGGTTTGTGACCTGTTGGCTTGTCCAGTGATACCTCTGTGCTTCATCTTGCTATGCTATTATTTTCAAAAAAGGTGACAGCAAATTCTTTGAGATATCCTTTTCTGTAATAAAAGAATGCTTCCTGTTGTTTGGCAATGAAGTTGTGCTGAACCAAAAAAGACAACTTGCTGCAGAATAAATCAATATATTTTTCTGAATATTTCTCTAAGGTTTTTAGAAAGGAAAGGATATCTAGGAAACTTGTCTTTGGCAAACTGAAACCACTGGTGGAACTTGTTCAATCAAATTTACAGCAAAGGATTCTTTCAAAATTGTACCTATCTCAGTTTCACTTGGACAGTAAACACAGTTCCCCATATGTTGCAATCAGTTGTTGATGAGTTAGAAAGTACTTTTGGTAGGCATTGCTTGTAATTTTTTATGTTGCCATTTGTTACAGTATTCATTTTAGCACAATCAATTTGACATTTTGGTAAGTTAGGCATACACAAACAGAGTGTGTGCCACTTTGACCAGCTAACATACAATGTTACGGTCTCAACTCAGCAAATTTAGAGAAACCTATTTTTATGCAAGGAAACTTGTCTTTTAAATGTTTGTAAGCGTCTTTAAAGTATGAAAAACACCTAATATAATGAATGAAATTCTTAAGAAATTAAGATTGAACAAAGAAGGAGCAGTTTAAAGAAGCCACCAGATGAACTTTTCTTCCTTGTGCTGTCCAGAAAACTGCTCCTTCCTTGTTCAATCTTAATTTCTTAAGAATTTCAATCATTATGTTAGGTGTTTTTTGTATTTCCATTATCTTGGTTGCTTGCAGCATTAGCACGCTCCAGATGCTTTGTTTATATCTTATTTTAATTTTATTTGTATTGATTTGTGTTTTTACCTTTTAATGTCATTATTTTATCTGTTTATTGTTAAAGTATGAGCTAATAAGTATTGTGCCAAGTACAAATATGTACAATTTAATTATTTTAGACTAATTACTGTGTTCTTCCTTCAGGTTAGCATTCATATTTATTTTCACAGAAGTGTAAATATTAGCCTTCTTGTATTATTCAGCTCAATACAGGGAATTGATGAAAATCAAGCTTCAGTTTAAAATTTTTTTAACTATTAAGCCATTGTCATCCCAAATTAATATTTTGCCAGGTGATTTACAACAATACAAACTATTCATGGAATTAATTTGAAAATTTTAAAATATGTACTTTTTGAAAAATTTAAAATTAAAATTTGAATTTAAATTTTGACAAAAGATTTTGGATACTAACCTATAGTATGTTGTATACCATTGGAAAGAGCATGCAAAATGCTGTAAAATGACACCTGTCCCAGCTCTCCAGCTCAATTAGAAGAGCTCCTAGAGCAATTCAAAACATTTCCGTTTGCTGTTTTTGGGCAAATTTTTGAAAATTTACAATGCTGTAATTCAAAAAGGAGTCCACATATCTTGATCAAATTTGGTATTTTTACAAGTCTATATCAATAGTACATCTCTGCCAAATTTCATGAAAATCTGAGATGGTGAGGTAAATTTTGTTCAAAAACTGTGTTGATTTGACATGGAAAGACCCTTCATCATCTCAGTTCCAAAGGTAACAAATCCCTTTAAAAATATCATTTGCCAGGCTCAGGGCTAGAAAGTGGCAGGCGTACATTTCGAAAAACCATATTTTTCGCATGGGCAACTATATGTGGCGTGACGTGTGTCCAGCCCACACAACCTCTACATCGTGCAAATAACGTGGTATACAAAAGTATATTAGCATAGATAAACAATTTACATAACTATATCAGCATACATGTACAGTACACTCCTGTCAGCCGTCCAATTATGTATTATCAACCATCAGAACTTTTACTTTCTCCTTTTAAAATGCAACAAAATATTTACATTCGTGAATTAAAAAAAAAGAATAATTCAAATTCTTCATGCACGAAGTAGCGGATAACAGCTAGTATATTCATAATTTGGAAATGAATCAGATAAAATATATGACAGGTTTTTTTTAAATAACACAAAAAAAGAAATCCAAAGGGTATAAATTAAAAAGAAAAAATAAAACAAAATAAATAAACAATAATGAAAAAGTTGCTTAAATACCTGGAAAGGTGTGGTTACTATGAAATCTTCACCACTTGTTGCAAAAACTGATAGTGCTGAGTTTTCAACAATGCATATGCCCGAGAGAGCTTCATGACCTAATTGGATATAATGCTTTAAATAGCAATAAAAGTAAAGCTTTGTACATGAAATATGAAAACAATTTCTTGTTTTGAAGCATTTGCTATCTGTTAAAAATGCCCTAATGACCAATGTAATACAAAAATTAATTATAAGATGAGTAATTTAGTTTTCTCTTTTTACAACTTCATAAACAGTTTTCCATACAAGGGATCCATTTCACATGATAACTCTAACTCCATAGGTTACATTTAAATTATACTATAGAACACCAATAACAATTATACATCAACAATTTTTAAATCCCAAAAATAATTTTTTAATTGTTGCCATATAAGTAAATAAAATCCATAATGAAATAAGCAATAATTCAAAACAATATGCTTCTTTTTTCTACCTTTAATTGGTTACTGCATCTTTTTTTCTTTTCAATTGGTCAAGTTAAAAAAATATTTTGCATTCAGAGTGGCAGGCAAATAACATAAAAGAAAATCCCTCATGAAAAGAAAAAAAAATACTTCATCTAAAATTTTTTAAAAAGAAGAAACTCTTACCTGCATCTTCCATTTCAATAGCTGAATCAACAATTCTTGGTTTACAGCTCCTGATTCTAAATTCTGTCCATAGAACCTTAATTAACAAAATGAAAGGAATAAGTGAAACTAGCAGCAATAAACTTGTCAAATTATCCACAGAAAATGTAAATTATGTTAAGAATAATTTACATAGCACAAGAAAAAATACTTTTATTAGATTATTTATAGCAAAGCTCATAAACGGATAAATAATGAAATAAATAAAAGATTAAAAATTATTTATTCATTACCAAAGTTTCACTGTGTTTACAATTCAACCAAAATTCTAATTCACTTTAATCTATTGTAACAATCGAAATTTTGCAATTAATGTCAGTTTGTAGGACATCTTTAAAAACTAAGTGGTAAAGAATCCAGAAACAATATTTATGGTGAAAATTTCATACAAGTAACATCTTAACCATGCTTTCTAGAGAAAATCTGTCAATAACCAAATCTATAACTGAGTTAATTATTGTGCATTTTTTTTTTTTTTTTTAATTTCAGCTATCATGTACTATAGGTTCTAGAATGAAAATGATGGAAACCAAAATTCTCAAGAGACAAGCACTTACAAAAAATGCTATTACAATTGCTGTGCAACATATTCAGGAAAACATTTACATGAAAGAAGTGGCAAGTCTCTAGTAAAAAAAATTACTTCAATAAATTAAATATTAGAAATGTCATTAAGTATCATGTGTTTTGAAGCTTTTTCTCTTTCAGAAAAATAAGAATTTTATATCATGCAATTTCAAAAATTTTTGTAAAATGCCTAAACATTAATTCATTTTATAAGTACCTAGAATTTCAAATGCATGCATGTCAAACTGGCAGCCTTTAACATTTTCAATGACAATTCTTTCAACTCTAAAGGCAAGAGTAAAAGCAAAAGAATTTTTGATAGTGAAATCAAAAACAAGAATTCTCATTCTTTCTTTTCTGTTATATAATTATACAAAGTGAGTCAAAATGAATGCCTTAATGTCGAAGTTTTACTTTGCAACAGATATTTGCTATATTCACTTGAAAAATACATTCTGCAAAAGGTAATATATTCAAGTTCTGAATGCAAGCATCAAAGATTTTAATATGTCTCTGTTGATGCCTGCATAGTCAATAATTAGTAACTTGCAGACTACATTTGAAACTTGAACAAATCAATTCTTGATGCATTAATGTTTCGAATTAATACAGTAACTACCTACCTGTTCCATAGTGAAGCTTTAAAATCAGGCATTCAAAATGAATGCCCCCCAGATCAAGCTATTAATTTGTAAATCAGGCAACTAATAAAACTTTTGCTTTTTTAAAATATAATATCTATTCTAGATTTATTTTATTAACATGATGATATTTATAGACTGAATACTATTGCTAAATTGCACCATGCATGATGCAAAAATTGTTCAAAATATTACATAGAGTAACTAGAACTACCAAATTTGGCACCTAGTTACTTCTTGGGTGCTCACTAAGAAAGGGTTTTTCAAAATTTTAATGAGCTTTTTTAATTAATTAAAAATTAATCAAAATGTTAACATTTTTTCTCAATAATTTCAGAACATATTAAGACAGACAAAAAAAAAAAAAAAAAAAAAACCATTCTTACACCACTTCTAAAATTTTAAAAAATAGCATTTCAGTTATATGAATTTTATTTTCATACAATTTTTCTCTAATTTTAATGAATTTTTAAAAATAGTTTTAAGCATATTTTATAACATTACTTTTCATTGTTTTAATTACTGCATTCATACACAAACATACACATTGTGACAATGTTTAATCCTTTTCTGTGTGTGTGCATGTTAGCATGGCTGTTTTTTTTTTTTTTTTTTTTGCTATCATGTGCACAAGTTTGTCCACTTACATCATTAACCAATTTGTTTCATACTATCTTGAATATCATATGGTTCATTTTATTTCAAGTGAAAAAGTGAACCTTAATAAAGCTATTGCAAAACAATTTAAAATAAAAGGTTTAATTAGCTTTAAAATTGGAATGACTAAGGTGAGTTAACAAAATATTTAATATTATTATTATATCAAATATGACTATACAAATGCTGCCAAGAGCAAAATTAGATAGATTGGTGGAAACAGAGCTTAGTTAAAATGTAGTAGATTAAGTCAGATAAGTAAGTAAAAATTGATACAAAAAATCATGACAGACAGGTGAAAACTTTGTGAAAAAGGTTTGTTAAATTGATAGATGGCATTTGAAAATAATTAATTCTGTGACCTATACAGTTGGGACACTCTTCAGGAGCATGCTTGACTGAAATGGGGCATCAGCATATTGCATGGAGAGGAACCGTTTTACCAAACAACAAATGTCTGGGCATTAATCAACCCATTTTAGAGGTACATTGTGAAGTAACAGTGACTTAAAAAAGCAACTGGAAAATAATAGTGAAACAAAAGTTACAAGTCTTATTCCAATCTCCATTTTTTATATATATATCAGGGTGCGTAGTGAGAAATTGCTGCAAAAATTAAACAATTTTAAGGACTTTTTAAGCACCTTTATACAAGCATGCATACACAGAACCACATATTCTCTAAGCATAGGATGTTTTCTGTTTTATAATAATGCATAGTTTTTATTGAAAAATTTTTTTAAATATATATTTTTTAATTTTAAACATACAATTTTTTTATTTTAATATTTATTTCTGTATTTGCAAAAGGCCTTCTATTGTAAAATAAAGGATGCCTTTTTGATTTGACAAAAAAATAATAATGATAATGCAAACTGTCACTACCAAAAATTTAAAAAAAAACCTTTTATAAGATTAATAATAAAAATCTCTGACCTTTTTCAACTTTTCTTAAAATTAAAAAAATTACCAGTTAATTTGCCCCTTCGGGATAACCGTTCCAGTACTTCAATATACGGCGATGGAAAAAAAAATCATTAATAATCCAGTCAACGAAGGGTTTGAAAAAAATATTAAATCAAATAGTTTTAAAAATTGGTAAACATGTTTGTGAGGGGCTCCTGAAGAACATACTAAAAGTCCCCGGTCCTAGGAGCTCATGCCACCATCTTGGACTTCATCCCCCCCCTTTTTTAGTTTTTTCTTGAAGATCTCAAAAACTATTCAGTTTTCAAATTATAATTGATTTAACAAATTAAAGAGCGTAAAATTACCTACAAATACATGACTTTTGTTTCTTCTGTCTTTAATAGTTTCCGAGGTAATGAGTCTCAAGGTTTGCCGCCAACTTGGATTTTATCCCTCCCTTTTTTAAAATTTTTCTTGAACATTCCGAAAACTATTAAAACTAGAAGAAAAATAAAAAGCATGTATTTGTAGGGAATTTTATGATCATTAATTTGTTGTAATACACGTTCCATTGAAAACTGAATAGTTTTTGAGATATACAAAAAAAGACTAAAAAGGGGGGATGAAATCCAAGATGCCGGCAAACTTTGAGACCCATTATCTCAGAAACTATTAAAGCTAGAAGAAAAATAATTGTGTTTATTAGTAGAGAATTTCCCGTACTTTAATTTGTTAAATGAATTGTAATTTGAAAACTGAAACTTTTGAGAAATCAAAGAAAAACTAAAAAAGGGGGATGAAATCAGTTTAGTTTAGTTTAGTTATATTAACGTCCCGTTTTGAAGCAACACGAGGGCTATTTTGGAACGGACCTCGAAATTTTGAACCTCGGTCAGATGACGAGGATGACACCTGAGCTGGCACCCCCCTCTCCAAACTTCCACGCCACACCAATGGGAGGACGTTTGACCACTATGTATGATTTAACGTGTAACAGGCCCTATACATGGCGGATCTTCAGTGGAATCGGGTTTCGAACCTGGAACCCTCCAGCCCCAAAGCCGAGACCTTACCACTAGGCCACCGCGGCCACGGGGATGAAATCAGAGATGGCGGCGAGAGCATTCCCCCCAGGACTGGGGCTTTTAGTATGTTCATCAGAAGCCCCTCATGAAAATGTGCACCAATTTTCAAAACTATATGATTTAATGTTTTTTCCACCTTCATTTTGGGCCTTCGTTGACTGAACTATAAGAGTTATCTTAACATGTGTGGACACCCCTGGATCTATCTAACCCTGGATTCCTTCTACGAATTCTTTCCTTTCGTCGGTTTTCATTCTTGATAGGTCCGGTATTCCTTTCTTGATACATCTGGTAAACAAAGCTTTATAACTATGCTTTCGATTTATCATATTCAACATCAGAGGAAACAAAAAAAGAATGTTTTCTTTGCACTTCTTGAGAAAATTAAGCACTTTTTAAGGACCTTTTTACAAAATTAAGCACTTTTAAGGTGCTTAAAAATGGTTTTCAAATGTAAGCACTTTTCATGACACTACGCACTTTGTATATTGCAGATGCTAGTGTTTTCCGTCCTCCAAACCATCAAAATTGCAATGTTTTGTTTTTTTAACTCATGCTTTTCTTTTAATTTCTCAAACTCAAATTTTTGCTACTTTCATTTAAAAACTTTAACTCACCTGCAGTACATTACTTTCCATTGTAAAAGATTTTTGTACTCTTCTGACTCCATGACCACTGCTTTTGCTCCAAATAACAGTTTTTCCATTCCAATAAAATTCTTCCTCCGAATCATCATCAGGGTTCTCCTTCAAGAACCAATGCTCCTTTATAAAAAAGAAGGGAATAATTAATTAAATGCAATAAAAAGAAACTTGTGGAATTTTTTATTTTATTTTTTTTTTTATTTTCTGCATGAAGTTCAAGAATGTCTCATGACATATTAATCTAGTTACAGCAGTGGTATAGTCGTAAAATAAGCAGTGCCGGAACGCTCTAACCTGGGTGACAAAAATCATGCTGCTTTCAGGATGCTTTCACAATTTTTCTTATTTATTTCTCGATAAACAAAGCAGTGACAGAGCGGTGTTCTGGCTTCACTAAACCCCCAAGTTATAGGATAGCTAACAATTAGAAAGCCTCCCCCCCCCCATAAGGAGAGTCATTTCTCACTTTAAAGCCATTCCTGAACTGGTTGCCGCAGTGTCCTTCAGAATTGTTTTGAATTATCTAAATCCTAATTTTATTTCCCTATAATATCCTTGTGCTCATTTTGTCCAAAATCCTAATCTAATCCTTGATGAATTTTGTTGTCAATAGTTTTAGTCTATAATTTAGAATTGCTGGTTAGTGTGTATATATCAATAGTAGAAAAAAAGGATATAGCTATGCTCAGCCAAATTCTTAGTTTTATAAATTAGGACACTTAATATGAAAAATCTCTTAGTTTCTATGAGTTTTAGTCTATAATTTAGATTTGTTGGTTAGTGTGTATATAGCAATAGTAGAAGAAAAGGATATAGCTATGATGTGCAAAATTCTTAGTTTTATAAATTAGGACACTTAATATGAGAAAATATATTTACTTTCAATATATATTTTTGGTCAAACAAAACAAACAGAAGGTGAAAACAAAAGAATACATACTTATAATGTATAAAATAAAGTTCATCTTCAGATAACTCATATCAAAATAACAGCATTATGCTGAAGTGAAAATTACATACTAATCATTCGTAAACTGTGTTCTTGTTGAAAACATTACTATGTAATATGAACTTTTGAATACAAAACAAAATATAATAAAAGGATACATATACAAAATAATGAGATTAATAAGACTAAAATTGACAAGCAGATAAAAACACTGAAATCATTAGAAAAGTTCTTTCACAGGTTTATTTTTGTTACAATCTGCTATAAAAGTAATTATGAAAGGTGAAACCAAATAAGTCAGGTTAAGTATTACATTTTAAGACTATATATACTAAAACATAAATATTCAGAAACCTGATAATCATTGCTTATTTCAATGAATTTCAAACAGGGTTGCTGATTTTCATTTTTTTCAAAAAAATCGATTTATTTGATTTAAATCGGATTTTTTTTTATTCAAATCAAGATTTTTTTAAAACTACATATATATAACATTTGTATATTAGACAATGAGCCCTACAGTCATAGAATTATATATATATAACAACATACCAGGTATTAAGCTGTACTTTCTTTTTAAAAAAAAAACAAATTTAAAAAATTGAGTTCAAAAATGTAACAACTATTTTAAAAATATTTGTGAACTAAAATATAAAAATAATATACTTTTGAAATATAAGACAATTTTATTAAGGAAAAAAGGAACAATATAATAAAAATTGTCATTTCTTGATTAAAGATACATTATTGTATGTTAGAATACTGGAGAATTTTACACTCAGCTGTTCATTTGTTTCTTTACAAACACAAGTTTTGAAACTTTCTCTAATCCTAATATGTTTCACCCAAAACATTAAATAAAAAATTTTCTAGATAAAATTTTTATATTGAGGCTTTCAGGTGCATTGAGTCACCATCAGGACTACCTGTGTGCCAAATTTCACGACTGTAAGTGCGATAGTTTCGTCTGGACATTGCGCACACGTTCACAAACATTGCCTTTTATAAGTATAGATCATAGTTTAAATTGTACTATGTAGATGCTTGTATTCCTTTTGGAACATTTATATGCATTACTTAATTAACTTACATTTGAACATTATTGCGATATAAAAACTTTGTTGTCCCCAACACTATTTAGTTGTCTCTAGTATTAAAACGAAACTCACTGCATTTTACTATGTTCTTTCTTTGTGAACATGATCCTTTCACAATATTTACTTTATTTTATAAAAAAAAGGAGCATCTCATACTTTGCATTTTATTGTGTTGCTCATTAGAGATTTATTTAACCCTTTGCGGTGAAGTGTGCCAGTTAATGGCACAACTACTTTCACTCGCTTCTCAACAGTTAATTTCAACTATAAATGGAAAATAATATGCTTAGGATTGGGCTAATAGTACTCCTTTTAGAATGTATATAGCAGTCTTATGAAATTTTGCTTCGGAATAGGAATTATTAGAGATAAAGTTTGGGAAAATTCCTTGACTTGGAGATAAGAAATTTTTCAGTTCTGGACGTTTAACAACTTTAGCAAAGTAGCTCGAAAATTTTGCTCCAATATTCTTGAAGTTTTAATTTATAATTTTCTGTGCGATTCAACAATAATTTTTGAGTGTATCAAGGTGGCTGTACCTACAGGGGTTCTCATGAGGGGGGTGACCCAAAAGGGGGACAACCCCCCCTCAGATTGAAGTAAGTTTTTTAAAAAACTTTTTTTGTAGATTCTTTGTCTAGACAATAAACTAAACCCATTCATGATGTTTTCTCATCATATTTACAAAAAAATTATTGCCTTGTGCCGCAAAGGGTTAAAATCTAATTTGCTTGTGTTCTCAAAAATAAAGATATGGAAAGTACTCTAGTTACATCAATTCAATAAAATATTTTTTTATGTTCTATACATTCTTTCTTTAAATATACATATAAAAATACTTTAAAATCACTATTTAAAGATACACGAACAATTTTATTTCATTAAAGCAGATTAACTTGATATTTAAATCAGTGATTTTTTTTTTAAAAATCAGTTGATTTAAATCGCGATTTAAATCAGTGATTTTAATCAACTGATTTAAATCACCGCAACCCTAATTTCAACTCACAAATATCTTTTGTGCTAAGATTGTAACAGTACAAATATGGCAGATTTTTTTAATGTTTTTCCTTTCATTCTGATTTTTGATCTGTTGCTTCATTCAGTTATGGTGATAATTTGATAACAGTTGGAGAATAATTAAATATATTATTTAACAAGTCAGTTTTTAAATATTCATAATATTAAAATTCATTATAAGACAGCTATCAAAATAATATCATCATCTAAAAACAAGTCCGTTTGTTGAAACGATACAGAAGATATAAATTAAAAAGAACACATGTATTAAAGAAATCAGATCAAAAACTGATTAGAACTGCCAGATAAAAGGCAGAGTGTAAAAATCAAAACTGAATTATATATATCTATAATATAAAGCAGAAAATTCATGTATCTGTCGGTCACGAGAACTCCTCCTAAACGGTGAACGGTAGCGACATGAAATTTGTACACGACATTATAGAGCACATTTCTAGGTCAATGGTGCTATTTTCAACTTTCAGAGTTAATTAGTTCTTAAGATATTTAATTAAATAACAAAAATTAGCAGATGTTAAGCCTACTGCTTAGAGATTTTTTACCAATAACTTCTGAAATATTTATTAGAGAGCAATTTTTTTATGCCATTTTAAAGAGCAGAAAATTATCTTTTTAATGATATTAATTAAATTGCGATAAAGTGTTTTTTCTGATTGTTATTAAGGTTTTAAAATATATTTTTAATGCAATTTTATACAAGACCTTTTATTTTTATAGAAATAAATTCAAGCCAATTTACTGTTTTGCAGCGGGCTTTTGCCTGTGTTAAAGTTAATATTGTTTTCTTTGAACATAAACAACAAAGTAGACTTTTCACTTCCGATTTCCGTAGCATTTACAGCTTTTAATATGGTTACACAGTGATCCAATGAGAGTGAATTATTCTCTCGATGTTTTGTTTAATTGTCATCATTTTTTAACTGGTCTAATAAGTGTGTGATAAGCCTTCAAGGCTGTTTAGTCTGGTTCCTATCGTAAGGAGAGGAAAAAGGGAGGGGGAAAAAAGATGTTCTAACGGTCTATCTGTTGCAAGAACTCCTAAACGGTGAATAGTCTTGACATGAAATTTGCACATGACATTCTGAGGTCCATTCTTAGATTAATTTTACTTTTACAAACTTTCAAAAAAATTACTTTCTAAGATATTTAATTAAATAACGAAAATTAAGCCAATGTTCAGCGTTTTCTCAGTTTTTCGGCAATAATTTTAGAAAAATATATTGCATGTAGATTATTTACATACCATCTTAAAGAGCAGAAAATTATCTTTTTAATGATTTCAATTTAAATGTCATGCGGTCTTTTCCTTAATTTAATAAACATTTCAAATTTATTTCATACACAATTTGTAACAATGCTTTCTGTTATCTTAATATAAATAAAAGTCATTGCGCGTATGTTTGTATGTTCCACATCTCCTCCTAAAACATGGCACTGATTTCAACTAAACTTTGCACACTTATTAATTAAGACAAGGGGAAGATTACTGTCAACTTTTCAAAGTGCAAAAGTTAATTAAACAGTCAGTTAATTAAAAATTAACCGAAACCATTTTCCGCTGTAAGTTCAGAGCAAATTATCCCCCCGAAAATTATTTTTATACCATCTTAAAGTTCAAAATTTTACCTTTTTAATGATACCAATTTTATGTCTGACATTTTTCCTACAATTTTTAATAATTTTTCAAGATTTAATAAAAAGTTGACACGTACATGATTTTGAAATAAAGCAAATTTAATGTTACTGAGTTGCTAGGCAATGGTGCAATTACTTTACCATTGTTCCTGTTTATTATTTTTTTTTTTTGGAATATCGTTTGGCAATGTTTTCATTGGTTCTTAAAGAATTCTAAAGCTTATTTAATTAGATTAAAAAATCACTGCAGTTAATATCACTTGGCATCTTTACCAGCGTTTCCCAAGAAATTATAAATAGGTAATATTTTAAGCGAAAATATATAACTTTGAGTATTACGAGATTCAGAGTTATGTTTTAATTATGCCTAAATGAAAAAATAAGTCAATCGCTCAAATTCCAACAAAGGCAAATATAGTAAAGCTTTTGTAAGCAGATGAAATAGATGTTTGACAACAGCATGCTCCAGAAATGGTGCTTAGAGGCAAGCATTGGATTAATGTAAGTCGTTGTAACCTTAAATCTCTGTAGTTGGAAGGCTGTGGTTTTGAATGTTTATTGTGGATATTTTTATGCACATGAGATCTTAAAAACAAGATAAAGGTCACTGTCAACTATTCAAAGTCCAAAAGTTAATTAAAAATTTAGCAAGATTTTGGAGTTTAACCGAATATATCTTACAAAAATGTTATCTAATAAAAACTGATTTTACACCATATTTTATAAAAAAAATAGTGGCACTAACTTTTCAGTGACACTAATTTCATTTCTGTACAATTTTTTTCCCTCTCATTTTTAATAAATTTTTCAAAATTAGTTTTATACACAATTTGTTGCAATACTTTTTTATGTTGATGAACAAAAATGCATATACAAAGAACTGTTGCCAAAAAACATTAAAAAAGATTCTGGAAAACACTAAAAGAAAAGTTTAAAAGCAGACAATTCACAATTTATACCAGGAAAACACTTGATTTGGATTATTTTCATGTCTTTTATTAATCAAAAAGTAATTTATCATCCCAAAAAGTCCATTAAAACCTTTCTTATACTTCAGTATTTGTGAAAAAAATTTGAAGTTCTTATATTTTTCTTTTCTTATCTTTCTTCTAATTATCTCAGTAATATAAATATTACAGAGAGAATTAGTTTTCTGAGTTTTTAAAAAATTGTTTGCTTCAATTGAAATTCTCATTACAATTTTAAAATGTTTCACACAATAAAAGGATTTTGCATATTATAATATTTTATACAAAAGTATTTTAATCCTGAGCAATGCCGGGTATATCAGCTATTTTATATAAAAATAGAGAAAGATCACTGTCAACTTTTAAAAGCCCCAAAGCTAAATAAAATTTCAGTTAATTGGAAATTAAGCAATATTTTGCCATTTCTGTGATATTTTTCGAAAATATGTATTATCTCACAAAAACTATTTTTACACCATATTAAAAGTTTTTAAAATTAGGTTTTCATGACACAAGTTTAATTTACGTTCAATTCGTTGACCTCATTTTAATAATATTTCAAAAAAGTTATATAAAATTCAACAATAAAAAAATATTAGACATGAAAATATAAATAAAAAAATATTATACATGAAATTAATTTAAGCCCGAGCAAGGCCGGGCATATCAGCTAGTGAATTATACAAAAAGGAATTATAGAGATAAATTAAAAAGGCATACCACTTACATTGGAAAAAAAAAAAAATATTATATTTTAATGAGATGTACTAAAATATATTTATGAAAAAACATGAAGTTTTGAGAAAACTTTGTTCCCCATATATGAAAATAAATTGAATATAAACATATACCATATATAGAATACAAATAGTTTATATAAAATACAGAAGATTATCTAATAACCTTAGGAAAGGTGTTATATAATTTGAATAACTACAGTAAACTCTCGCTACAACGATATCCGATGCAACAATAAATCCCTCTACAACAATAAAATTTTACGGTCCCAGTGAATTTGCATAGACATAATGTTAATCTCCCTCAATATAATGATATTTTATACAGAAATAAACCCCTGTACAATAATGTTTTTTTTTTAAATCTCAACATCATTTTTTTCCTCTGTAACAATATTTTGGTTTCCAAATACCTGGAAGTGAAGGATCATACCACCCAGAGAGTTTCCCTTCTAGGAAATGGATACAATAACTTAGTCTACATGAAGGCAACATGTGTTACTCTAGTAATGACTCATGACTACCACAGAACACTTTAACAAATCAAATGCAGCTTTTGGCACGGTGATTCGAAGATTTCATGGAAGCTCTGTTCAATTTCTGAAGATTCTGAGTTTCAATTGAAAAATTTGATATTCTTTCATTCACGTCTGAATTCTCAACTAAAATGGCAACTATCCTTTCCGGATAAACTGAAAATAATTAAAGAAATTGATGATGGAATAAAACAGGTTGATTCGGCCAAGAAATATGGATTGGCGCAATCTACGATTTCAACTTTGTTGAGGCACCTACTGTCAGACTTTGTCTCACAACTGTAATTTCTGTAATATCATAACCAGATACTTCTTCTGCAAGGAAATTACATTGCTCTTTCAATTTTCAGCATTTCTATTACATCTTCACTTAAAATTTGGTTAATTTCACTACACACATTTGCATTTTTGCTTTGAATTATTTGTGTATGCAGTTGTGAAATTTGAAGCTTTTGATGATATTACTGATAATTTTGCGCATTTCAAATCTTTGAATATTGAAGAAATTGTGCTTTGGATAACTCTTGAGGAGACAAAGATTCTGAGAACATGAAGGCATATCAGAGAAAACAGAAACATCTGGTTGCAAACTTTCGGCACCTGCCAAAGAAAGTGATATTTTGTGTGGAATTACTTTTAGGTTTTTAACCATAACACTTAAGATCCCTCTGATAACCATATCTTGCCATACATTTTAAAGATCAAACAATTACATGTTCCTCTTCATGAGAGAAAACTGGTAATTTTCCTGATCCTTTACATGCAGGATTTTTTTAACTAGTTATGACATGGAATATTTATGTTTCATTAATTTTCAATTTATCGTAAATGAATTATTTATGTAAAGAAAAAGATGCTATATCTATCCTACACAAGATGCAGAATGTTAGGCCTAAACATATACCCATTTTACTCCATTTTCTAAATATGAAATTAAAAAAAGATTTTTTTTTTTTTTTTGTTTTTTTCTTTTTTGGCTGCAAGTTTAGGCAGCAGCAGAAATGTCCAAAAAAAGATATGCCACTACAATAAAAATTCCTCAATAATATGGCCCTGGGAGTAAAAGTTAGAACACATAACATACAGCATAAACTTATTCACTTCAGTTTAATGTGTTACCACTTAATTTATAAAGAAACTGTGAAAAAAATATCAGCTGAGGAATGGAAGTCAGAACAGCTTATTATAATATCCAACTCAAAAAAGAAATATAATTAAAAATCGGTTGTTTTATAAGTCATATATTTTGACTACCCATTTTACCCCACCTGGCCCTATTATACCCTTACAATTAATGCATTAACTAATTTGGATTATAAATTAAATGAAGGGTGGAAGAGGGAGCAGCAAGTTATATACCTTTAAATCAGCCAGACTCACTCATAACAGATTTCTCTCTGTGTGAACATACCTGAAACATGATGTTCAAAGTTCCAGAATAGCTACAATTAATGAGTTGAGAGCAGACATTGAAAGAGAATGCATCAAAATACCAGTTCATAGCAACATTTGCAATGCCATCGATCAATTTGTCAAAGTGCCTGGACTAAGATAGCCAACTTTTTGACTGCTTCCGATAATTAACAAAATTCTACATTTGCATTAATAAATTTGAGTTGTAAAACTCTAATGTATGTTATTAATTCTACATTAATTGTTATTCAAAATACAAATATTGGAGAGATCCGATATTGGCTAATAAGATATTTCATGTGCAATAACTGATATATATAAAGAGAGAATACAAACTTCTGTTTGGTCCTTCAAGGTAACTCCTCGCAGAGCTTTAAGCAAATCTCTTGTAAGGCTATGATCATTGGTTGATGGAGCTGCCGGAACATTTTCAGTGGGTAGATAGACATCCCCAGGGTGAACTTTTAGATGTTCTCGACCCAACGGAATGAATTCCTGGGGTTCTCCAGCAGTAATCATTGCCTCTTTGCCATCCAGATTTGCTGCCTTATCACTCAATATTTATACAGTTACCTATATCAACATAAGCTTTAATTTTAAATGCATTTACTGCAGTTCAATTACAAAAATCTAATAGCTATATTCAAAAGCATAATGGAATTGCATAGCTTGTATTATGGTAGGAAATAAATTTCCATGAAATTATCATATTAATGATTTAAAGAAATAAGTTCCCATTAGCTTAGTACTGAAGAATTTGGCTAATTTGAAGTTGACAGGACAAAAATAAAAATTCAAAAATTCAATCTAAAAAAAATTAAGTCTAAAAATGAGCATAGCAAGAGAAAAACAACAATTCTTAAGCTAAAAATGACAGATTTTTAAAAATATTTAACAGTTTGAATAATAATACTTAATAAATAAATAAACAATAGCAATACATAAAATAATAAAAAAATGAATAATCACAATAAATAAGTATCAGTAATAAATTAAACAGTATACAGCACTTTGAATACAATTGTACAATAAAATCTAAAAATAAACGGTACAATTCACATCCAATGCTTTCAAAACTTTTTAAAAAGATGAGAATTTTAACTGCATTTTTAATTGAATACATTGTCTATTGTTATATCTATATATTTAAAAGAGCTTTTTTTTGTGTGTGTGTATGTATGTATAATTGTTTTGTTTCTGTTTTCCTTCTCTATGCACAGTCTGACCATTTGACATACTAGGATCAAATTTAGAACAGTGATGAATTAGCACAAGAGGGAGCTAATGCCATAAAAATTATTTTAAATTCAAATTAGAATTTTATTTATTTAATGTTAAGTGCTTGTCTATTTTCTTAAATTTTCGCAAATATTCTCAACAGAGAACTTTTTTTTAATTACGTCGGGGGTTAGGTTGTATTGACCATTTCCCTTCGTGCAGCTCAATATAAACTAGCCTTTGAATAATAGTTGTCAGGACGTAAAACATAAACAGAGAACTGTAATTTTTACGATGGATCCAAAAAAAAGGTTACAAGAGAAATAAAAAATTGTTTATTAAAATGCAAAAGGAAGTTAATAGTTGCCAATCACTTTTCCACACAATCATAAAATCTATTTCGGTATTTATCTGAACGCAAGACCGCCTTGGACTGGCTTGGTAAAAATCACATCTCTGCCCATTGAGCCGTTCTCGGCAGCTGTTTTCACACCTCTGTCTGAAGATATCCTTGTTCCAGATAAGTGTTCCTTCAATTTCGGAAAAGGGAAATAGTCATTGAGCCATCGTGCAGCCGTCCGATGCAAATGCCCTGGGATGTTGAGTGATGGTGCCTGTTTGAGTTTTGCCCATACTGCTTGTAAAACTCAAAAATTGCTACAAAAGCTCAAGTGGAAAGTTTGGAGCCACCTCCCCCCCCCCAAAAAAAAACAGCCCAGAATTGGCACCCAATCTGTGTTCCAAACACTTAACTGGAACAAGGTTCTCTTGATATAGTAATGTGAAAACAGCTACCGAGAACTGGCTCAATAGGCAGGGATATGATTTCTACCAAGCCAGGTTAAACAAGTTGGTTCTGCATTCAGATAAATGCCTTGATATATTTTGTGGAAAAGTGATCGGCAAGCATGCCTCTTAATTCCCTTTTGTATTTTATATCTGGGCTCCGCCATCATTCTGCCAATGTGCTAGTCCACGAGGACAGAGGTGGAGTTCCGTAATTTATGTATTTTATATCTATTGTTCATAAATAATTTTTTATTGCACTTGTAAACTTTTTTTTTTTTTTTTTATTGGATCCATCCTCGTATATCATTACAAAGACCAGAATTTCCCAGTTCTAACAAAAGTAATTTGAAACTGCTGTATAACTTTCCTGATTTTTGGCAATTTTTTAAAGTTTTGGGAAATGCCTTTCTTCTACAAATGAATTTCGGCATGCAAAACATAATACTATTACCATATTTCAGGGTCGGATTTAGCCTTTGAAATGCTCCGTGTAAAAATTAAAAATTGCACCCCTATGAAACTACAATGTAAGCACTCAAAAAAAAAAAAGATTTATGGTCTTTTTTTATATTTTTTAGTGAACGTCCAAAAAAAAAAAAGAGTAAATCAGTAATTGACACAAATACTTATAACTTTTCACTTAAAATATTTCATTTTAAAAAAACAGTTTACAGAAGTATAATTCGGACGAATTTTTTTTACAAACTTTTAGTTCAGAGAATTCTCTAATTGATTCAGAAACATCTAAACTGCTACTCGGTTCATACTCAATTCCTAATACGGCATGGTCTGACAATCTTGTTTGAGATATTGCTGTTTGTTCGCAAATAGTTCTTGATTATTTTCAGTTTGGAAAAACTACATTCCTCAATGTAACACTTATTGAAAGAGTTAGTAAAATTCTTAGAGCAATGCTCAACTTTAGAGTAAAATTCACAGACATTGCCTTTTATATATATAGATTACTGGAGTAGTACCTTGAAAGTTTTGTGCTCATTCATGTATAAAATTAGATTGTTTTATTGTTTTTTAGAATTTTTTCGGAAACTTTTCTAATTAATTCAGAAACTGTGTTGCAATTTTTTTTCTCATTTTCTTTTGACAATTTTTGGTCCCTAGATTTTTTTTTTTACTTCGTGCCGGGGCACAGACTAATGGAGTGTTCTTCCAGCCCTGCCATATTTAAATTTACTAAACATCGGAAAAACATTGTTCTTGCATTTTTCTCTCACTTTTTTTCTGCCTTTTGAAGTTTTATTTTACAATGCTTATTTTTGGTAAAATTTTGTTAGTTCTAAAAATTCTTTCTATCTTTTTAATCAAATCAAATGGAAATTCCATTATTAACTACATTGTGCAACATAAAATATTATGCTTCTGTGTTTTAATTCAATAGTTCTTGCAATTTTTTCTCTTTCTTTTTGTCTTTTGATGTTTTACTTTGCAACGTTTATTTCTGACAACACTTTGTTTGTTCTAAAGTTTATAGTCTAAATAAGAAAATGGTGGGCAAATTCAGTATAGTATAATTGTGCATTATATAGTTGTTTAGTTATTGCACAATAATTGTTTAAAATAAATGTTCTTTTCCTAAACTTCTTGCATTTTCCTTCAAAACATACTGTTATCTATAATAGAATTATGCTCCGAAATCGGTGATGGTCACATACTTTGGCTACATGCCAAAGAGATGCAGATAGTCTGTCTACAAATTAGCATAGACACGGAATATTATTTTGATTTTGTGACGATTTAATATGAAATTAGAGTTATACCAGAATTACTTTATTTTGTTAATATAATCTTTCAGCATTTTTTTAGGTAGATTCCTTATAGGAAGTCTACCTATTGCAATGGTTCTCATGACACGACTGTCAGAAAATTTCTACAGATCTTCACCGATCATGACCCCTAGAACCCAAAACCACCGTTCGTTAAAAAGTTATATATATATATAAATAAATATGTATAATGCTTATACATATATATATGCAAGCATTATATACATATATAATGCTTTTTCCCATGTTATCTTGTGAACACAATAACTGGAGTAATTTAGATTTAAATTTAACCAGCAAGGGATATGTTGTAAGGATAGTGAAAATCTCGGTCGAGTTCGTAGATGGGCTATCCAACTCAAAGGGCGGGGGGAAATTTTCATTTTCCCATAATTCCTTTACAATTGAAAATAGAAAGAAAATTCAAATTAGGCAAATTATTGCCTTATCATAATGAAACTTTTTCGACAGCTACAATTTCTTAGAAGTTATGAGCTGAAAAGTGATTTTCCCACCCTTCCCCTCCTCTCCCCAAACTTAAAGTAGGTTTTACCTATGCATGTTACCCCTTGTTGGAAAGCTCTCGTCATTTGCAGTCTCTTCCACTCGCTTTCATTCTTGCAGGCTCTAATACTTATGAGAATAAGGGCGAAATATTCTTTTCCTTATTATTAGTAGAGATGCTTATGTATAACGCTTTATAATAACAACTTTTGTATTGAAACTTTTTTTGATAGCTACAATTTTTTAGAAGTTATGAGCTAAAATGACTAAAGATAGGGAAAAAATTCAATTCTACGACTAAAGAAAGAGGAAAAAATTCAATTAGGCGAATTATCACCTTATCAGAACGAACAAATTTTATATTAAAAGTTTTTGTCAGCTAAAATTGCTTAAAAGTTATGAACTGAAAAACAATATTCAATTCCCCCCCCCCAATTTATCATTTCCCCATTACTCTGTTACGATTAAAGATAGAAAGAAACTTTCAATTAGGGGAATTATCACATAATCATAACAAACAACTTTTATACTAAAAGCTTTTTGACAGCTACAATTGCTTAGAAGTTATGAGCTGAAAAGCGATGTTCAATTCCCCCCAATTTATCTTTTCCCCATAGCTAGGTTACAATTGAAGATAGAAAGAAAATTTCAATTAGGGGAATTATCACCTTATCATAACAAACTACTTCTATATTTAAAGTTTTTTGACAGCAAGAATTACTTAGAAGTTATGAGTTCCCATCAACCTCATTCACTTCAATTTTTTATACGGTAAACAAGTTGATATACCTGGCTTTGTTCCAGATTAAAATGTTTTCATGTTTAATATTTTTAATGTAAAAATTACTATTGTATAACTATTATAATACAGAAATTTCTTTTCTGATCTGAAGAGATTTTAATTAAAATGAGAATAGAAATTGAAACAGATGATTTTTAAAAACAGCCATTTTCTCCATACATAATTATTTGTTATATAGGTACTTCAAATTTTGTTAAAAATTACTAAAGTAAAAGAATAGTTTTAATGAATATTTTGAAACAAATAAATTAACTGGTTAATTATTCATTAATTTAAAGCATGAAAATAAATCAATAGTTGGTCCTGATATAAATTGTTAATCGTCTACAGTTAAAATGTTCTTTAGCATTCTTCCTTCTGGAAACAGTTCTTCGTATTATTGTTGTTCTTCAACAAGAATATTGTTACGAATTCAGTTTAAAATCAATTTTGAAAAGATATTAAAATGAGAGAAACAAATTTGTGGAAATGAAAGATATCGTGAAAAAAAACCTTGCTTAATTTTTAATTAAGCGAAATTTTAAGAAACTTTTAGGCTTTGAAAAGTTGAAGGTGACCTTTCTCTTTTCTTAAATAAAAAGCTTGAAAAGTTTGATTGAAATCAGTCCAGTAGTTTAGGAGAAGATGTGGAACATACATACAGAGATAATTAGCTAAAAATTGCTGGCAAATAGAATGAGCCATAAAAAAGGTTTTAGTGAAGATTTTGTAACAATTAATTATTTAATTTTAATTAATCAAACAATTACTTAATTTAATAGTTAATCTGACAGATTACTTTAATTTGATATTTAACTAAACATGGCGGCATCAAGATTTGTTTAGTAAATTTAATATAACATAGTCAAAAAAAAGATATTTAAATAAGAGTTCCCTTTATCCTTTTTTATATAGAAAATTATTTCATTAACTTTAAAATTGTTTTGGGGTTTTCTGCCTGAGTATTTTCTTTTAACTGTCAATGGAGATTTAAATTTTTCCTATGCTTTAAAGACACGTGTTAAATTTGCCACTCACAAAGTTTAATAATTTTTATTCTTTTATATGTTAAGAATTTAGTGACTATTATCTCTGTAACCAGGGAGTTCTCTAAATGAGCCCATTTTAGTAGTATTGAAGTATTTCATGTCATGTGATTTTACCATATGACAAAGTAATGTTCGCACAATTATACTGTAACCTAAATTAAATAAATTAATTTTTAAATCTAGAGTCTTTTTTCATTCGTGTCAAGAGTCAATTTCTTGTTACTGTTTCAGATAGGCTGGCTTAATGTTATCTAGGAGATATTTGCACTGCTGAGATGTTTATTTCTTTATGACTCCTACCTGTTGAATGATTATATGTCGAGATATAAAAAAAATTTACCAATGTACTGACCGAAAAATGTATCATAACTTCTTGGAATGAAAAATGGAATGATACATCCTCGATATAGTAAAAAATTAAATCTCATGAAAACAGAATCACATAGTAAATATTGCAACGTGTAGAAACAATAAAGTCATTGGCTCCAGTGGCAGAAACACCGTGACGCTGCGTCGTACGTCGCAGATTTTGGACAGTGTCTGCAGACTAATTTGTAATAACGTTTATCATGTGCTCATAAAATAAATCCCATCATGAAAAATATCAGTTATTAATCACACTTTCTAAAGAACTTAGCAATTATTATATAACTCAAATTGCTAAAATATGCAATACCCACTTTTTCTCCCCTATGCTGAATGGGCTTCCCTAGACTTAGTGACTGCGATTTGACTTTGAAGTACGCTAAATGCCTCATATCGGTATTGGTCAAGGCCGATGTTTTCTACGCATTTCATTCCAATACGTTTTTGTCACGGAGCCTTTGGTTTCTGGAAATAACACGTGGTTTTTTTGCTTTGAGATGGCTACGTATATAGATAAAATTCGTTACTTTGATTGCGTTGCTACATTATTACGAAAAAACTTAAAGCAGCATTATTTATGCCAGCATGAAAATAAACCTCCGAAGTTTCGATTGATCTCTACGGCTGCAAATCAATCATTTTTTAAAAATGAGAGCGAAAAAAGAACAAATTCTGAAATTGATAAAGACGAGGAAAAGAGTTCAAGCCAAGATTGCCCAATTTTAAACGTTATAAGCATTAGTTAGAAATTATGGAATTCATTATCATACATACTTTCAAAATGTATCTACATATGTGCAAATGCAAAATTCCATAAAATTAAAAGTTGTATCAAGAATTTTAGAGGAAGTCAGCTCTGTTATTCCTTGCTTTAAATAATAAACAATGATACTATGAAATCAGTCATGTCAGTTTGTATACAAACCATTAAAATGCATATCAGGAAAAATGTGCTAATAAGTTTCAAAGTTTTTGTTTCATAAAAAAAGCAATTATTTATTGCATTTTAAATTAAAAACTTACAAGGAAGACATTTTTTGGCATACTTAATTTTTTTAACAATAAACAGGAGGCATAAATTTTTAAATTAACATCTAACATATTGAAGAATATTTCATTTATATGAGCTAGTGACGTATTGTTTTGAAAAATTCACCAAAACAGAAAGACACCAAGTGCTGTGTTTAAAACGGAAAAGTACCCAAGTATAATTTTCTTCATAGGTATTTGTATAGCATGCTTAATATTACTTCTGAAACAACTTGATACTTCATTATTGTTAATTATCTGCCCAAAGAAAAGATTAATCTCCATATGTTTTTGTTTATTAATTCATACAATTATATTATACAAATAATAAAGATGTTATATATGATGCTTAAATTTGATTAAGTGAAAATGATAAAACTAGTGAAGAAATTAAAATGAAGTATATTAATAATGAAAGTATATAAATAAAAATATTAACTTTGCCTGATCGAATTATTACTTTCATAATATTTATGAACGGATGAAAAAAAAACCTTTTAAAATAATCATTTTTCATATTCTCATTGTTTTGCTACATTTTGTGTTATTATCAGATTGCCCAAATTTAATTTTCCATGAAACTGAAAAGGAAGTTTTACAAATTCTTTTTTTTTTTTTTTATCATTATACCATTCATTTATTATGTAGATTCTCTGATGAACAAATGTCACACATTTTGTTTACAATATAAGCAATGGCAGTTAGTATCCTTATATTTAGACTAATTACATGAAATAAAATGGGTGATTCCAACAAAAATGGTACAAATGATGTCCGAGATTATGGAATTTTTTTTTTTAGAAAATTTCATAATTACTAGCAATTAATCATATTTTTTTATTTATTCTTCATTTAATTCTGTATCATCAGGTATTTTTGTTTTGTTTTCACTAGAGCGACTTACGAAGGTGTAAAAAAAAAGAAATTATGTGGAACAACAAGGAAAAATCTCGATGCCCCAGCTACAAATTAGTGATAGTTAAAAGGTTAATTAAGAAATTGGTTAAATACTATAATAATATAAAATATCAATTACATTGCATCTCTTTCATAAAAAGAATTTTAACAATAAAATTTATTAATTTTTTTTTCAATGAAAAAAAGTATTTATTAATGTCCCAAGATTTTGTGTGTTTTGAAATGTCCACTCTGTTACAGCCATTCCAAAAATAAAATTAAATTGGAATTTGGTAGCACTTTTTGAGGTGACTAAGTAGTGCAAATTCCATTCTTGGTTAGTCATTTTTAATTCAACAATCAATAAGCAAGGTAAAACTCATTCTTTTTCTCTGGTCTAACTGTCCACTATGTTAAATTTATTTTAATGATAAAAAAAGAAAAAAATTCCTGAAATTCCATATAAAGTAGTAATTTTAGAATTATTTTTTTCGGCTTATATTTGTTTCTTAATTGTTTTTTATTATTTTATTTATTTATTTATGCTTAGAATTAATTAATAATTTATCTCGCACAGTTCTGAAAATGTTTTTTCTGGACAATATGTTCCATAATTAATTAATTATTATTATATAATATTTATGAAAACATAATTAATATTATTTAATACATATATAAATATTATTATTAACACAATATGCAATTACTATTTAAATACTCATTAATAATAGCTATGAATATTTTTAAAATATTCATAATTATAATTATTAATAAATAAAACTTGAATGATCAAAAACAAATATGCTGTAAAAGAGGTTAATTTTTTTCTGATGGTCCCAGCAATCAGTACAGGCAGAAAAAATTATACTTCTTCAATAGATATGTATAAATATACTTCAAGTGGTGTACAGATTTCACTTTTTTGAAGCAAACCATGGAAAAGGTGCAACTTTAACACAAATAGTGCATTTTAATAGTGCATCATTATTGGTGTAGTATTAAAATAAATAGCTGACAGATTAGTAGCTTCTGAAAAAAATGTTTCCAATGCTAATCAATTTTTTACAATGTTATGGAACTGCACAACTATAAGATTATGTATATAAAATAACAGATAAAGAAACAGAATCTGTAGACAACATTACTCCAAATAAAAATATGTGTACTGAAAGGTATGTATTTTCACCAAATGGCCACAACAGGGAATGGCCTATTTCTTTATAGAGAAGTATCATGTTTTTGTGAGAAAAATGAAAATTTTTGTTGCTGTTTTGAAAGAAAAAAAAAAAGGAGTATGCTTGAGATATGAAAGAGATATTAAATTAAGAAATAAAAAAATAGAAAGTCTCAGACATCTATTCCTGTGCTTCATCAGGTGTCTACTGAAGGTTTTTGATGATGAACATAAGGGGAGTAAAGAAGTGATTGAAAAATGTGTAAAAGCAGGTGTATATACTTGCTCATTAAATTTCAGGATGATGTTGTAAGAAATTTAATACATTCATCAATACGGACAAGATATCTCGTCCTTCAAAAATCTTCACTGCACACTAGAATTTGACTTGCATAAAAAATTTATTAAGTTAAATATAACAGTTGTCCACAATGAACATTCACTTCCTTTTTTTGATTTACAAATAGTCTGGAGCCAAGCAAGGTTACTTTTTGTCTCTGTTGGAGCTTGCATCTAATTCACCATAGCGATGAATGTGTTAAAAATATGCTCAAAAT
The DNA here is from genome assembly GCA_013235015.1 of Araneus ventricosus. Lineage (NCBI taxonomy): Eukaryota > Metazoa > Arthropoda > Arachnida > Araneae > Araneidae > Araneus > Araneus ventricosus. The sequence goes on from BGPR01000155.1 coordinate 140,441, forward strand.
GATATTGAAGAAGATGGTGAAGTTAAAGTGATGAGCTTAATAAAATAAATGAAGCAAAACAATTATTTAAAACTGTTGATGAGGATATTTCCTATGTTCACATTGACCAAATTTTAATATTTTACCTGGACCAAAGTTTAAATTGATAGGTGGACATTTATACTATGAACTCCCATATTCTATTGATGTTTTCAAAAAAGATTATGACAGATTAATCCTATCTACTACAGCTATGTCCACTCTGTTACAGAAATGTCCACTTTATTGCAAAAGTACTTTTGTTATGATTTCAACATAAAAAATCAAAACATTTTATTTTAAATTAGAGTTTTAATCTGTTTAGAACTATGCAATTTGTACCTAGAATGATGTAATTCTGATTTTATTTAACTCTATTTAATGTGATAAACTAATTTGTACATGTAGTTTTTAAAATTTTTGCATTTTGGTATATGAAAAATAGCTATAAAATGTAAGAAAAACCTTTTATCATGAAATTTTACTGCATTTATATGAAAGAAGTGTTCATTTGTTTGTATTGCATAAAATGTTTTGAAAAATAAAAATAGATTTTTATAATTTAATACAATATTTAAGTGTGTAACAGAGTGGACAAAATCTCCCATTACCAATAAAAAAAAACTATGAAAATCAGACATTAGTGCTAAATTTAGGTAATCAATTTTTACAATACAGATAAATTCAATCCTTTTGCTATTATTTGATATTAATTTTAATTAGATTAGTTAACTTTGAAAAAAAAAATCAAATTTACCCATTTTCACTGGAATGACCCAAATAACAAACATGAGGAACAAAAAAAGTCATATAGATAATCATAAAATACGTAAATAATGACCAGGCCAATTATTTAAAAGTTTTTGCCTTAAATAATTTCAAGCTACCAAATCTTATATTTAATTACATTTTTAAATATTTTTTAGAAATTCATTATAAAGAAATAATTGAAAAAACATAAAATAAGTTAGCTGTTGATTAAACACTTTGTAAATAGCAACCTTAAACCATCATTTTACAACATAAAGTTGCCATACCAACCAGAGAGGCAAATATTTGGTAACTACCATACATAAACAAAATTTATGTTTCATACCAAATTTATGCTTAGTGAACACTGCTTTGAACTAAAAACAAAGTACTAATGATAATTAAGAGATAAAAATATTTATATCTACCAAATTAATGACAATATTATATTCCAACCATACTAGTTAAATATTCCAACCAAAGTGTAAGGTATGGCACCAAACTTGAATCTTTTGTGGCGAAATATCGCTGAATATGGTAACCCAATGGCAGACAGTAACATGATGGATGTTTGGAGTCTTTCATGATTTGGCGCCAGCTTGGCGAGGGATGTACCGTACACTTTGGTTTTACCAAATTTTTATCTACGAAGGCATTATTTATTCAAATATTAAATATAGTCCACACTTGTACTAATCTCTACCGATAACACTGAACTACCACTTAATATTAATCAGGCAATTCATAAATGTAAAAGTATTTTTAATATAGCATCAAACTCTCAATCATTTATATTTATTTCAAGAGTTACATTCTGCAAAGACACATTATATAATTTATAATTCAAAGCATGGCTTCTTAAGCTATGGGTACCAACCCCAAGTGAAGAAATGAAAGTCTTTGTAACAAGTGTATCTGCCAGATTCTTTACTCAGCAAAAATGATTTAGAAAGCTATTTTGATTTAAAACATTTCAGTAAGTAATTACACATAAACATTCTTCACTAAATTTCTTTCTGTTTATCGTTAATGCTACTTTAAAGAAACCTGGTTTAAAGAATATTTCATCAAACTCGGAAATTTGAAGATTTAAAAGATAGATTCAAGTTATTTAAGTCGTATGAATTTAAAAATAGAGATCTTCGAAATTCTAAATTAGTAAAGTAAAACCAAGAATGTCTGTACAATTTTAGCAGTACATTGCAACAAGCTGCATTAAATTAAGGACAGGTATTGGCCAAACTATTAAATTTAAAAAATAAAGATATATCGCTTCATATTTGAAATCTTCCATTCTTCAGAAAACGTTGAAATTAATAGCTGTAAAATTTACTAATATGCCAAATATACACTAATCTGCTATGCTAATGATGTTTTTTCAATCAAAATATTAAAAAAGTCTCAAACGAAGTAAATAAAACTTAGTGGAAACCTTTACCATTATTCATAATAATGTAGGTACTCACGAAAATTTGTATTTACTATATAATATTCACTAACGACACAGAAACCGTATGATTTATTATGATAACATTTTAAAGATTAGAAGTTACGATTAAAATTAGATCTCACCTATTCAAACTAATAATTCAGGACAGTATAAAAATGTTTGATAAAATCATAAAAGATTAAAATTCATTATAGTGATTAGAAAAAAGACCAAAACTTTGCAATGTTTTGAATTGTGAGTGAAGAAGAAAAGTAATAGTCGTAGTATATTCTTCTTTTCCCCATTCTTCTTCCTTTCCCAGATAACTCAAAATATTCCGGTAAATATTGTTTAACTCCTAACATTCTATTTAACTTTATGTAGCACCTATAATAAGTCAAAATAAACACAGAAATCCATAGAATACTATCAAAAATCTGAGGGAGAAGAAAGACACTATAGAATAATCCCCCAAAAACGAAGAAGTAAAAACTGAACTCTTGTAATGTCTCATATAAATAAGATGTCATATGTCGCTCTTTCCCTCAAATGTACCTAGTTGTTTTATGCAGTTAACAAAAATGGTATAAGAACGGGTCTTCTGTGTATGTACATCAAAAACCTGGAGTTCCATTAAACAGGAATTAAGTAAAGTAAATAAACAAAACAGAAAACTCGTCCATATATGACGGATCCTTATGGAAAGGGGTCTATGCTGGTCCCCCCGGTTGGGTTGGGAGTTGGGTTCCGCACGTTAACAACGGAACCCAACCCAACCGGGGGGGACCAGAATAGACCCCCCAAGTCTGTCTTGTTTATTTGGATTCGAAGACCGTTTTCCTGTAACGCTCCGGTTTAAGCAATCGCCAAATCCATTTGGATAATGTATAAAGAGCAAAGTTCGAACCAGCTCTTTCTTTAGTACACAATACATAGCGTTGAATTCTGCCTTCTGGGGATTACAGCCTTTGTTGCTTCAAATCCCATAACTCCTATCATTCATTCTGCCTTCTTTGAATTCGTTTAATTCTTTTTATTCAAAACAGCTAAGTGGGTAATTAGCTCAATGGTTTGGTTAAAAATTTAACCGCTAGTGATTATCTAAATCATAGTTAAAAATAAACCGCGAAATAATCCTCAGAAATCGCCAAAATGAGCAGCAACTAACAATTATGGCAGGTTTTCCACAAAATGAGGCTCTTATTTTAAGTAAACATTGAGAGTTACAGGAATAGGAACATCAAATTTAATTATTTCAAAGCATCCTCTTAAATAAGCCAAGACTTTAAGAAACTCTATTTTAAACATTAATTAACATCTTCAAACAAAGTGTTGAAATTCTGAAGACTTCTAACCGCAGTTTGAAATTACGAGAATTGAGCCGAATAAACTTTAAATAGGGATGCAAACAGAATGAATCAAATATTTTTGTAAAGAATTCTCTAATAAGCGTTATCAGAAAAAGAAAAAAATATTTTGCATCTCTCTGAAAATAGATTTTACATAAGCAATATATATATATATATATTGAAGCACTTGGGCAGGATAGATTTACTACTACATGTATTTCCTATAAGCTGCATAAGATTTGAGAACAAAAATTATTAAATTTTTCAAGCTTTTGTCATTTAGAAGTAACAAGTTAATGAAATTGAGATTTCAGGATTTTATTTTTGATAATTTTTGCAAAGAATAAATCTTACTACGTAGACTTGAACCACATTCATAACAGACACCTGTGGGCCAAAGATAGCAAAAGTTAGTGGGTCACAGAACATTAGTCAAAAGTTTAAGTCGGAGGAGCTTCAAGAGACGCCACTGAATGTAGAAAGTGACTTGAGGCCGAAACTGCCAAGTTTTAACCCTCTAGCAGTAGCATGCATGCAGGAGATACTTACATTGTGCATTGTATTACGTACTTATATTGTTCTTTTATATATTCAAGTCCAATTTTTAATTATATAATGTTTATTCAGTATGAAACTAATAAATACAGATAATGTATATAAAAGTTACATTCATTTTCATATAACAAGATATAAATATGTAATACGATGCACTCGTACATACACACGAGTGCTAGAGTGTTAATCTAGATATTGACTCTCTTGGGGGACAAACAATATAAAAAATTCTATTTTTTTTTTTATCTTGACCATTTGTCCGAGTTTCTTTACATTGTGGGAGCCAAGTAATAATAATATTTTGCTTTATAAAACAATATATTTTTAACCCTTTTACAGTAAGCTCAACTACTTACTTACATGTATTTAAATATAAAATACTATATCAGAGTGTCTACTCAAAAAGAATTTCAAACATTCCTTACTTTTCCAGATCAAAAGCAAAAAATTTACAGGTATCTTTTTTAATGATTGGTTGAGTAACTCAAAAACCATTTTATACACACATGGGGTAATAGTCGGGACCTACTACTTCAATCCCAAACTACAACATACATCCCTAGCCAGAATTCTAAACTTTTTAGAGAAAAAAGGTATTTTTAATCAAAATTATATTTTTTTTAGATAAAGGTATATCCGAGTAAAATTAAATATGTTTTACATTATAAGAGTCATAAGAAAATACAATTTCTATCCCAAGCAAATCATTTAAGATAACATTTTGAAAATGTATTTTTAGTTGAAGTTGGTTCTTGAAAAATTTATAAGAATGAAAAAAACATGGCTTTATACATACAAACATTATAACCTAAGCCATAACCTATTTGTTAAAAAAAACTTAAAGTTAAAGAAAGCAAAAGTATTTTAACAAAAATAGATTTCCTTTATCTGAAAAAAACAAGTCACAAAGTACCGGTTAAGATTTCAATATAATAATAGACTGAAAAAACTGGTAAATTTAACTTTAATGAAATAATTTTTAATTGAATAATTTTTACTGAACGAAAACAACACACTATTTCAGCTTTAGTTACTTGGTCATTAAGGAAGTACTTGTTGATTATTTTTTTACAACTACTAACAGTTCCATTAGAATTTCCTTCATCTAAAAATCCCAGTGTTGGAGTAAACTCTCGACTGACTCTGTTTCCATAAGCACTGGTTGCAAACATTCTTTACTCACAGGCACGGAAGCACTAGGTTGAGATTTATTCAAAAAATTTGCCAAAAAAAGTTGCATACCTGAAGAATTTTTAAATTTAATATTTTTCTGATGTTTAGGTCCTTTTTCATGGCTAATGATTGCCTGACGTGCCGTAATGCTTAAAGAGAAAGTTTTCTTGCAAGCTGAACATTTTGCAAAACATGGATTTTTTCCAACAGGTTCCAACCATGTTGACTAGTTAGGGTTAATCTCCTTATTACACCAATCATGATTATACACACTTTGCTTCGACATTTTGCAGCATAGAAATAAAATATTTAACAGTATTTTAACTAAAGCTAAATTAAGGAATTTAAGATGTTGAGATGTCAGCCTACAAACAGACCTCCACAGACATATAGAAACAGACTAACAACCACTTTAGCAATGCTAACAGAATAACTCTGCGTTTTACACTAAATATGAATACACTCTGCAAACTAGTTTGCCCTTTCAAAGAACTTATAAGAGTACATTCTGTACGCTGTACATTCTTTGGCTCTTTCTAAGTAGTAGTTCATCTACAAGTAAGAAATACTACCCTAGGGAGGAAGGGAAAGAACAATGTGGATTCTGACTTAGAGGGGTTTTGTCAGGCTCTGGGAAGACTTGAATGTGTTGTAGTGAACAATGGGTGGTATGGAGAACTGGTTTAAGCAAAGAAACATACTTTCTTCTAGCAGTCTCCAATTGTTGTAAACAAACAAAAAAAAACTCATTTTAGGGGAATATTTACACAATTTTTTAAAGAGAAAAAAAAGGAAAATAATTTTTTCCAAAATCAATTTCTTTACTTAAGAAATTTTTCCAGATTTTCACCAAAAAAAATGCAAAGTTCCCTCTTTAACATTTTACCTGGCTTACAGGAATCAATCTTTTTAATCCTAAAACATTTTTTTCGAAAAATCAGTTTATTTAATATGTAACTTCAATTTGACTGCTTTTGCCAACACATTTTGTTTAATAATTTAATTCAAAATATCTAATGTCACCAATTAACTATTTTAAACAGGATCCAAAGATTTTAATGCATCAGGATTACTGAATTATAACTCCATTTTAGCAAGCGAAACAGCTGGTTGTTTTTACTCAGTTTGAATTCTAATAGCATCAGCATCATTTGCAGTAAACTTTATAACTTCATTGTCACTTTTTTTAAAAAAAAGTTATCTTTAGTTAATGTCATTGTCGCGAAGAAAAACAAGCGGACAAAATCAATAATATATATATATTTTTTGTATTGATTTTGTTTTCAAAAATTTATTTTGTCATTGTGGGCTTTTAAAAAAAATTTGTTGAAATTCATGATACCACAGGCAATGCCGTGCGGGTACTGCTAGTATATATATATTATGCGTTTGTATTTTTTAACTTTTATATTTAGTTAGTGGGCATCAAAATATTTTTCATACAACAAGTGGTCGGCACAACAAAAAAGGATGAGAACCACTGCCCTACACATATGATCCAATATAGTAATGCTATAGAATTTGCAGAATTGATACAAATCTTCAGATACGATGGTTTTGTTGAAAAAAAGGCTAGAATATCAATTTTATCAAAGGAAATAATTTAACTTGCTTCCAGAAACACTTGAAATCACCTAAACTGTTAATACAACAAAAAACAAACTTTTTATTATAAATCAATTATTTTTCTGGAATTTGCCAATTATTATCCATTGATCTCATAACAGTGCTTCTTTAAATTTTTCCACTCATATCCCCCCCCCCTTCAGATGAAATCCCATTTTTGTTTGAAAAATCTGATCATGAGCCTAAAATTAGAAACCAAAATCAAGCATTGATTAATGATGAATAAAAATTCAAATAATTATTCAGAATATACATATTTAAACCAAGATTGTTTCCTGAACTATTTTTGATTGTATAGGGGAAACTAGGGATACTTGACCCTACTTTTACTTTTTCTTATATTTCACGAATATTTGAATTGCAAATATCATAAAAGGATTGGGTTTTGAGAAGTAGATATATACTTATGCTAAATAGATCTCATTTAATCAAAAAATAAATGCATTTCATGAAATCGCCTGGGGTCAAGTATCCCTAACCTTAGGGATATGGATACTTGACCCTACATGCAAAGAGTGCTTAAATTCTTTTGATTATTTGTATATACGTGAAATTCAGATATTAGGTTAAAACTGCAGAATTAAAAAATCTCTTTATTATCAAATAATATTAAGAAACTATAATATTAAAAATTAAATATGTTACTATAAAACACAGTTGTTACTAATAAAATCTAGTTATTAAATTAAATTAGTTCAAAATTTAATCTACAATTAAAACATCGATATAATTAAATGGAAAAAAATACTGCAATGGAACGGGAAACCTAGCAACATCATTAGCGTGTTAAAAGAATTGCTGGTTTTGGAAAATTAAAAAAAAAAAAAACAGAATAGCATCAAAAGACAAAAAAAAAATTCTAAAAATGTTATATAAAACAATAAATGGAGAAGATTAATAGACTTACTTGGTTCTTCTGATATTTAAAGAAAAATAAAAGCAAAAGAATAAAAATATATTTTTGGAGAAAATTTAAATCAAGAAAGAAAGACAAAAAAACTCAATAGATATGGTGAAACGTTAAATAAAACCAAACGATGACAAATAGTTCGAGCAAAAGATTTTTATTAAAATAATAAATAATCCTTTCTTTCTCATGCGAGGAAAAAATAGATTACATAAATTTAAATTCCAGAGTTCGTACACATTTCCTTAAAAGAAAATCAAGGACTTTTAAAGACTAAAAAAACCCAAAAATAAGGACCTCTAAATTGAATAAACTTAACGAATTGTCGCACGCATTTTTAAATAAAATCTCATTTTTGCAAATTCGACCTATTAGATGATAAATTATAATATAAAACATAGAAGATGCATTACAAATTTAACACAACAAAACTCCTAAAAATATGAGTTAATATATTGATGAAAAAAAAACCCATGAAACTGGTAATCAAATTAAATATCTTTTAATCCAAACTTTTTTCATTCAATTTTACATCCAAGGTATTTATTTTAATTTCTTTTTCAGAAATTGTTTTTCTTAGTTCATGCGATTGAATAAATAAATTTATGACCTTTGACTTTTCAGCCTCATTAGCTAAATGATTTGCTTTCTCATTTGTTTGGTGCATGTCTGTTTGGAGGAACATTTTCTTTTGTTTTAAAAAATCTATTTCCTCCTCTAGAGCTTTTCGTTTCAGTCTTTTCTTTGGATATTTCACTTTCTAAATACTGCATGTATTTTGCTCTAGCTGAGGTGGCAGCCGTCCTCATTTCTTTAGTAATTTTTAAATCATAAATAGCCCCAGACAGCTTAATAAATTCATGATTTACACGCTGGAAAATATATGAAGCATCTTTTAAATTTTCTATTTTCAGGGCTTGTTCACCGAAAAATCTCATTGTCCGTGTGACAGTATTAATACCATTTTGATAATCTTCCAAACTTTTTCATAATGATTATTGCTAAAATAAGTTTGTAAAAAAGTATCAAGGAATCACTCTTTGGATTGAAAGAAGTAAATTCAAATGAATTTGGCTTTACAATATTTAACAGAAAATCTGCATAGAGTAACAAAATTTCGTCGCAATCTTTTCCCAAAATATGTTTATTTTGAGACAATACAATCAATACCTTTTTCATTTTTTTCTGTGCTTTTTCGGGATATCCAGCCAATACTCGTGGATCAATGCAGATAGCAGGTCTTACTAGTGCGTAATTCACAGGACATTTCTGCATGAAATGTTTTATCATTATTATGATGTTTTTCCAACTATCCTGCCTGAGTGTGAAAACATCCTTGTCTGCTAATTCCTTATTTTTTTTATCTTTTCTTTTATTAGTTGCTCTGCAGCAAATCCTAAATACACTTAACTTTTATCATTATACAAGTTTGGGTCACTGAAGTTGAATTTGCATAAAGTCTCGGGTTTCTCAATTCTTTCATTCTCTGGTTTCAAAATTTTGAATGCAATCATTAACAAGTTTTAAAAACATCACTGGCAAAAAATGGAAGTAAAGGTTTATAACTTTGATACTGTTCTAAAAATGGTAACAGCACTTTTGACAATCATTCCTATGGAACCATGGACCAATAAAGGCCATCTGTAACTCCTCCCTTATTTCCCAAAGTGTATGCGTTGGATATGGATTCGTAGAACGCGAGCAGTGTCGTCCCCCCACCCCACGAGAGCCACGTCGACCGAGATTAGAACCGCCGAGAAGGAGGAATTAGAAAAACGATAATCGGTGAAATTTTTAATTTTTTTAATAATGGCAGAGTAAAAAGTAAGGACTTTCAAGGACTTTTTAAAAATGGGGCATAAAAATAAGGATTTGTAAGGACTAAATGTAAAAGTAAGGACTTTTAAGGAAGCGTACGAACCCTGTAAATTCTTTCTAAAATAATCATTTGCATTATTTGAAATTATATTTAAAAAATTTATTCATTAAATAATTATTATTAAACAATTTCTAAATAATTATTCTCTATATTTGAGTTGCCATATTGCAGACAAACTCCACACACCAAAAAACCGATTCCAACCACAAAAAGTTCTTCAGTCGGCTACAACAGCTTTTGATAGGGTCAAGTATCCCTAACTTGACTTTTTCTAAATAATTTAAAAATTATGCCACTTAGAATTAATATACCACATAACATATATCAAATTAAAGCTAGAAATATGCTTAAAACTAAGAAATAATTTAATTCATTATATCTTCAATCGTAAACCTCTAATCCACTGAGGAATGAAAAAGTGGAAATTTACTTTTGGACCCCAAAAACATATTTACCTACACACCATTTCAATAGCTTTTCAGATTGGAATGAAATTCCTTTACAATATACCATATCAACAGAGGTGAAATTAAAAAAAAAAATGGTACACAAAAATCACCAATTGTCTCAAAGTACGAGAAAATAGCTTAAGGTCAAGTATCCCCTATATCGCAAGATATGAAAAACAATGTAGAATTTTGCATCACCCCACTATAGTTCTGCATAACCTAAATAAGTTATAAATTTTAAGAAGTCCTGATCTAGTATTTTGCCTGTGTTCTACAATTATATCAAAATTCATATGTTGCATATTGGACTGTACTCGCGGCTATTTTTAAAGACAGAAGGTTTTGTATACATCCATCACCTTTTCCAAGACAGGAGACAAATGCAAGAGATCTCCAAGAGTGCTTTTTTTGAAAACTTCATTTTGACTTTTCTGTCACATGTAGAGCATAATTCTTAACTTTTTAATTTAAAAAAGTTATTATTGGTTGACACAAAAATTCATTTAATTACCAGAGCATTTTAAAATTTTAACATCAATTGAAGTGGTGAATATTACAATAGCATTTAAATGATTCAAAAAGTTTCCATTAATTAAAAATCTCATTTGTGAGTAAAGCTGGCATATTTTTTTTTATTTATGGCATCTTTTTCTTTAATAACAATATTTTATATACTTGTATGGATTATGAAATTTTCATAAAGTTATAATTTTATATTATTACAAGCAAACTATTAAATTGAGTTCATTATATAAAATTTATACAAGTTCAAAAATCTAAATTCGTGTTATGTTAAATTTAATCTTCAGTTTTATGAAAATTTGTGCATAAACCTAACATTACCTTCATGTTTCAAAATGCACTTTCATGCCAGATTCATCAACACAATGCAAGAATGAACTTTTCTAAATTTATCATTAACAAAAGGTAAATTTACTTGCAAAATATTTTACAATTACCTATTTTTACATAGACCATTACCAATATAATAGCCCAGATATTTCGGTAACGCTCTGACATCAACAACAAAACTTGCGCCATAGCACTGCGAGACGTTAAACAGCATTATTTTGCTAGAGAACCTAAATTTCAGGAATTTTAAATTTAAAAGAGTAATTGTTGTTCTAATTTCAAATTTAATAGCTCTAAAATAATGAAATAAAATTTTCTATCGATTGATATAAAATTTATCTCACTATGATCAATAGTTACCGAGAAAATTTAAATTATATTAATCCTATATTTCAAATTAATTTCCGTTTTTTAATAGAAAGTAGTAAATTACATCAGTGGTATATCATGAGCGTGATATAGTTTGGACACCAAATTGATCTAAATGCAATCGTTGCAATGTTGTTTTCTTGCCAAGAATTCAAGTAGTCACCAGTGACGTGAATCTACCATTCGTTCTCAACTGCCGCCAGTTCCAGTTAATTCCAGCTTGCACGATGACTATCAACAAATCACAGGGGTAAACTTTCGAATTACCTCAATTTACTCATTGGAATTTACCTTGATGAGCCTGTCTTTTCACATGGACAGCTCTATGTTGCACTTTCAAGATCTAGGATTCCCAATTATGTTAAAATTTACACAAAGACATCTGAACTACAAGGAAAATTATTAAAAACGAAAAATACTTCACATGGAATGTTGTTTACCAAGAGGTTTTTTGAATAAAGAAATATTTAAATATGTAAATAAAACAAATATTTCCTGTCATAAAACATGTTTATTTGTTTTCAATCAATGTTAAATATTTCTCTCGCATATACATCTATTTAAACACGTCAAATTTGAAGGGAAATCTCTCGAATGAAGAGGCAATTTACACCCATCAAACCATTGACGGGCGATTTTCTAGTTTATAACTTTCCGTAAGTAAAAAAAAACTATTTTTTAGTCAAGATGCCTTTATCAAAACTATCCTTACGTAAAACTAGATATATAGTTTAGCAACGGATTCCGAGACTACTACTTTTCCATGATTTTACACAGGAAAGGGGTGTCAGGCAATGAGTCATAGGAGCACATTTAAGGAGTTCTTTGTTAGTTCACGCTCAGTAAAATGTAAACATCATCCTTCCATTCGTCACTTTCCCTCTATTTTGATGAAAATAACTCCACCCGGCGTATGCACAAAAGGTTTCCGAATGCGTTGCTATACAATATACATATTTAAGTTTTCAGCACATAAATATGTAATTGCATTACTTGATCAAAAGAAGCAAAGCATCTAAGTTTTATACATTTTTTTTTTTTTTGAGCCTTCCTGCCATCTTGATATTCTGTTTCAGTTACAAAATAAGAAAGGTAAACAATCTTCAAAACAAAGGCTTTGGCTCACACTGCTGTAAAATAAATCATAGAAATATTGAGAAATAAATGAAATTACTTTTTAACACACAAACATTTGAGAAATGTAATGCTGTTTTTAAAAAATACAAAATGCATGATTTCTTAATTATTTTAATAGTTTACTTTAGTAAGAGATTACATAATTTATAAACAAAATAATAAGCCAAGGTAACAATTCATTTTCATACATACAAGTCATGCAATCATTACTTCTATTGTAAACTGTACAAGAATTTTTGAAGTAGATATTTTATAATAAAGTTACATCATTTAATTTGCATTAAAAGAATAGAAAAACAATGAAAACCGTCACAAATTATAAACAAAAATATTAACTTTTAACAATACAGATAACTAGTAAAAAAAAAACTAGTTTTGCATCCAGCACAAGTTATACTATATTCTCTATCAACAGTAATTTTACTATTCCAAAAGATTTAAAGCAGGTTCATTAATATAATATGCAAATTATTTTTAATCTTGAAATTTTAAGTCATTTAAGATAACCTAACTGTGTTCTACTGAAAAAACTAATAGTTCAATTTAAACTTAGCTAAAATTAATCTGAACCAGTGATGAATATTGCATACAATAAAGAAACTTTTTGAAATGCAGTCCACTTTTTAACTAAATTTAACTATACATTTAAAAAAATGGTATTATAAATTACAAGAGACAATATTTAATAAATTTTGTCAAATTAATGATGTCATAAATTTTCACAAAAGGAATTTTAGCTTCTAGCATGAAACAAAAGCAAAATGTATGAATCTAGGAAAAATTAATAACCAATAGCAAACACACATATTAAAATAAACAGTCAATGCAAGAAACAAAGTATTATCACTTAAAATTCTAATCACTACTACAAGGCAAAAACATCAAATTTTAAATCATATATAAGAAACTTCCTTGATTTCATTACCAAAATTAAAAATGTCAGATACTTATTTTTCATTTTAAATATGTTACATGGCAAAAGATTGAAGCCATAAGAATATGGTGCAGTACAACTACTTAATACAAAAATATTCCCACTAAAACCATAAAAAATATACCTTATAAATTTGAGAGGGGAAAAAAAATTGAATAGCTTACAATATTAAAAGGAAAAAAATCTACAGCCAGACAATGTCCATTATTTAACGTCGGACTTGAGTAAATCCATCATCTTCTTCATTACTTCTATCTCGACGACCAGCATCTGGAGGTGGCACTCTTTTGTCTCCTCGATCTTCAGGTTCGCCTCGGGGGGGATTGCGATCTCGCCAAGACATACCACTATCAGGAGGTGGAGCATCTCTCTTGAAACCCCCACTTCTCCAGCTACCTCTATCCTCTCCTCTGCCGTCACCAGCTCGACCACCTCTGTCCATTCTGGAGCTAGAGTCTCGTTCACCACGACTTGGTGGATATCTATCACGATCCAATCGGCTTCCACCATCACCATCTTTTGCAAACCTGTCTCGGTCAAAGCCACGATCAGAGGGTTTGCTGTAACGATCACGTTCATCCATTCTATCTCTTGGCATACGTTCAGAATCTCCAGGTCTTCTAGAATCTCGTTCATCTTTACTTCTGCCCATGAATTTATCAGGTCCAGAACCAGATCTCCAATCAGATTTATCACGATCTTCAGATCGCCAATCACGATCTCTTTCAAAGCCACCACCTCCTCGAGGAGCAGGAGGTGCATCTCTTCGCCAAGACGATCCCTCTTTAGGTCGATCAGTCTTCTTTCTCCAATCATCAGTCTTCTCACGATCATCCAACCTACGAGGACCGTCATCCAACCTACGAGGACCATCATCCAATCTACGAGGACCGTCATCCAATCTACGAGGACCGTCATCCAATCTACGAGAACCATCATCCTTTCTCCTCCAATCCATCTCAGTTTCTGTTCTAGATGGTTCTCTTTCCTTATCCTCCCTCGGCAACCAACTCTGTTTCTTTTCTAATTCTCTTTCTCTCCAATTTGATTTAGGTCTTTCAGTTTCTTTAGCTCGACTGAGTGCTTTCTCTTCTTCGCGTTTCCGCTCCAAAGCAGCAGCTTCCTCACGTTTAATTCTCTCCTCAATTTCCCTTTCTTTTGCTCTCTTTTTAGCTTCAATTTCTTCTAATTTTGCTAGAGCTTCTTCACGTTCTCGCTTTAATTGTTCATCAATCATTCTTTGTCTCTTCTCTTCTTGCTCTTTGTGCCAAGCAGCCCTTCTCTCTTCCTTTCTCTTTTGTCTTCTTTCTTCAAGTCTTGTCTTTCTTTCTTCTGCCAACATTTTATTGAATTCTTCTAGTTTTTCTTGATATTCTGAAGCTCTAGCTTTTTTGAGACGTTCCAAGAAAGCATCTTTGTCATCTTTCAGTCTGAGCAATCGATCTCGTTCTTGGACAGCAAGTGTTCTCTCTTCATTGATAAGCTTTATTCTTTCTTTCTCATGGTGTTCCCAGAACTCCAAATCTTTGACTTTATTCTCTTCATATTCAGCCTGCAACAATGGTATTTCCTCAATTCTCTTGGCTCTTTCTAGATGATCTACTTTCCTTTCTTGCTTGCGCAATTTAGATTGCAAATCTTTTCTTTCTCGTTCAAGTTGTTCAACATGCTTATTAAGAAGGTCATCAGGATCTAATTTTTCTAATTCTTCTTCATCCATGCCTTCAAATATTCTACAGCCAATTTCAGTTTTCTTCAATTGCTCTATCTTTTCCATTACAACTTTCCTCTTCATTTCGTTTTGTTCCCGCAACAGCCGCTGTTTTGTTCTTTCTTCCGTCTCTCTTTGCATTCTTTCTTTCTCGGCTTCACGTAATTTTTGCTGTTTGTCTTCCAACAGTTTCTTTTCTTCAGCTTCTTTCTGATAGTTTAAATTTTCTAACATTTCCTTACGTTCCTCAATGATTTGCTGCCTATTTAATAAACGCATATGTTCTTTTGATGAAGTCAATGTATAAGCCTTAATTATTTCTTTGGCTAATTCTTTTCTTTCTTTTTTCAGTTTATCTGGTTCTATGTAACGAGCCACTTCAGTAAGAGTGCTATACACAGCAACGAGCTGCCGGCGCATTTGTTCGCTTGGCATGTTTTGAAGGTGTGGACCTTCTATTACTTCTTCACGTTGAGAAACATTCAATTCAGCTCCAAAGTGAAAACACTTCTTCCTGTGATCGATTCTCACCTGTAAATCATTCCTGCGGGCCACTTCAACTATCAGATATTCCAATGTAAAGGGTTCTATAAAAGGTGCCAACTCTAATAAGCGGGCAAATTGTATGGTTTGATAGACTTGTGATATTTCTTTTACTAACCTAACTATAGTTATGTCTTGAATAGGTGTAATGTACTGTCGAAGTTCAGGAAATTCTTCCCATTTGTTTAAAAATTCAAAAGATTGCTGTACACGTTTACAAAGCTTCAGAGGATGAAATTCAGTTTCAAGCCAACGATACAAGTCCTGCAACTGAACTGGAGCATACTGTATGATTCCAAATCTAACAAGATCTTTAATGAGTAATGCTCTGCTTGGGGGATTTGGTAATCCAAGCAATGTAGACAGCAAACGATGGTTTTTATCAATGACATTCTCATCAGTTTCAACTAAACGATCAATTTCGGTACGATTTGGAGGCATGGGAATGGCTAAGGTTGCCAAAACTACTCGGGAAGCCATTTTCAAAATCTCATCAGCTGTAATATTTTTTTTCTGCTCCCGAGACAGATGAAAAAGACGAAATAATGCTGCAGCATGGAATAAATAATTATTACTTTTCCAAAAAACAAGAGCTAATTTCTGATAATAATTTGCCATTAATCGAGGATTTGGAGCTTTTTTAGACAAATTCATCAAACCATGTATATCTTCAATAGCTTTATAAGCTTCTTGCCATAATTCCATTTGTATAGCACTATCCAACTGAACAAGACGAGTTTCCAAGTGCATTGCTTGACTTTCAGGATTGTTTAAGTTGACAGCTGTTTGCTGATTTTGATGTTTATTAATATGCCCCAGATGAGCTCTTAAATTGTCACATAGCTTACGAAACTCAGTTTTACGATTATATTTTAAACAAAATCTGAAAGCTTGTGCAGCTATATCATGGTATAATCTCTCAACTCGAGAATTGTTACGTAGCAATTCAAGACACTGACGGTAAGATTCCCATAAGAATTTGACCCATGGAGTTAGAACAACTCGGTCGGTTCTGTCTTGAGTATCTTCACTACTAACAGCACTGAGCAATAAATTTTCTGGTGTTTGTACTTGATCCAAATCATCAATATCCACAACGGCTTGCTGGGATTCTTCCCTTGCTGCTTCGGTTTTTTCTTCAGCAAGTGCAAGATACCTTCGGACAACATCTTCGAGAGATTTAATGTTAACTTGTTGACAAATATTTCGGTATTGGAAAAGACCTTCTTTTGCCACATGGCTTTTCTTTAATTCAACACATAGCTCCAAATATTTGTTCATAATAGGCTCATGTATTTTTTGCCATGTCCTATGCTTGCGACTCTTAATAACATCATAAAGAGCATCAAGAGCAGCCTGCTGTTTACCAACATCACTGAATTCATTGGCTCTTTTAAGAGCATTTTCAGGCCTTTGAAAGTATTGCGGCATTTTCGTTTATTAGTGCCAACTCTTATGACAACAAATAGCAGAAAGTCAAAATTTACGGAATCGCATTCATAACCGAGTAATGAAACTGATAATATTTGAAATTTTGATTCATAAACTTACTGTCCAATATGTGAAGGTTGATACAACACAAAATGGTCCACGTGATCAACTTCCTACAAATTGTAATTCATATAAATTTCAGCTGGAAGTATAGATTTCTGAAAAATTCTTCACTCTTTTCGGTAATGAGTTTACACAGGCACACGGATCAGATTTTTTTTTTTTCTCTTATTCCACAAATTTAGTTGCAATTATAATACGCTACGCAAGCATCAGAGAAAGCCAAACGATGAGGTGAAAATGAGAGCAGTTCACGTTACAGTTTCAGTTAAGTTCAATTATAAAGATTCATGATAATTGTTTTCGATTAATTATATTTATGAAAGCAGGATTAAATTAATAAAACTTTAAAATTAGATTATAATGATCTAGGTTTTATGGACCGCTGATAAATAACTTCTTATTTGAGTACAGAGCGACTATGATTCAAGAATGCCTTAGGTTTGATATTGTTGACGAAGCAGTTATGAAGTGAAATGAAAATATTTAGAAGGTGGAAAAATTGAATAAACTAGCTTTAGCTTGAGTTGCATTGCATCTTCCTTTAATAGGAAAAGAAAACGTAATAATGCTAGAGCATTATTTTTTAAGAAATTTGTTTTATGTGTGATATTTCACATTTACTCTATCCTAGAATTTTCCTCACCTAAGCTTTTCGGCACGGTAACAATTATGTGTTTGTTTAGACAGTCCATTGCATATTAAAAGAAAATTCAAAGTTATCTATTTGCAAAATAATTCAATGCACTCTTTTTTTTATTCTTAATTATATGTCCATAATCTTCTAATATTTTACAGACAATGAATATGAATCTGTTTTTATGTTTTAAATTATTTTGTTTTTTTAAATTTCCTGTTAAATTAGATGAGTAATATTTTTATATTCTTTGCTTTTTTTTCAGTTCTCTTAATTTTAAGGAATAATTATGGCTGAAAACTCGTCTGTCGATTCAACTGCATCCGATTTTGAACTACCAGATCTTTCTTCTGATGAAGCAATTTTAGGTTCAGATTTTCTGACCGGGAAGGTGGGTTTGAAACAAAATATTTGTTTCCTTCCTTATATATATATATGTTTAATTGTATTTTATAACTAAACTCTTTATTTTTTTCCTACTGACTTTGATATTAACTTGGTGTGTTTAACCATGAATCATACTTGATTTGAATTAAGTAAAATTCAAAAATTTGTTGAATGAGGATCAAGAAGTTCCTGTAGTGTCAAAATCATAATGGTAAATTAAAACTTTCCTGGATGAAGCATATTGGTGTGAAAATCTTGTCATATCTGTCGCTGTATAAAATCAGGTCTGATTAATTAGAAATAATCGTCTAACATGCTATTTAATTATTTGAAACTTTTCGATTATACCATTTTTTATAATGTAGTAAGTTTATATAATATATCATTCTTACTTGCTGCCAGTAGATTATTAACCTAGCAAATTGAGGTCTCTGTTTTCATTTCGCTGTTCAATATTTTGCCTGTCTGTAAATTAGTTTGTTACGCAGTCACAATCAAATGCTTTGTTCGGTTTTCTTCGAATTTGGCATAAACGTTCTGTAAAGCAATATAAATGATATATATGTAAGGATTTTTTGCATTTGTTTCAAGATGGTGGCTGTTTCAATGTTTTGGCGAGTTTGAATCTTTTTGGTAGTGGGGAGACTTTTAATTATAATTTTTTAATACTGATAAAAGCAGACATTTAATTGTAATTTTGTTAATACTGATGAAAGCAAAGATTTGTGTAAATAATTCATATTTGGGGGGAAAAAAAGAGAGAGAAGATCATAGTTCCATATTTGAAAGTTATTTTTTTTCTGTTTATTTCAATCTAATATTGTTTTTCTCTTTTTGTGAAAGTTTTTTTTTTTTTTAACAATTCTACCATAAGCTGACGTTATAAAAATTTTAAGAATACACCACTTTTAAGCATAAAATTTTCTCAACTTTCTTGCAGCACATTTTTTATGTAACTTTATTAATAAGTTATTATATTTATTTTGTAAATACAGGCAATAAAATTTGTGCCTAATATAGATGTTCAATACGGTCAGATGGGGTAAAGTTGTCATAAAATACACATTTTTAAACTTGGGTGGATTATAAATATAAGAATTTGTTAAAATATTTCATATTTTTTGTTATTTTACATTACATTGTTGAAGAAAACATTGCATGAAAATTTTGGAAAAAAATGGGGAGATTAGGGAACGTCTGGATGTCGCCAATTTGTTTATGTTTATTTTCGCCAAACCAGAGTCGGAGCTCCCTACTGCTAATCTTCATGCAGCTCTAACTGGCAATGGCAAGCCCTGCGTAATGCGAGATGGGCAGTAATGAAATCTTGATGCGTATTGATTCATGTATTAGCTTTGCGACATTTCGCGACGGCGTACGAACAAGCAGACAATTTTATCTTTGAAACTTTTATGTCTGGAAAACTGGGTCTTGGCCGTAAACGAAAACTAAAAAAAGCCTGTAAAAAACCTGCAAGAGATATAATATATAATGCAAATAACAAACAAATACAATAAACCAGGTGGAAGTCGCTCTCTTGCACGATTTATTATTTATTTAAATACATTGAATTTTAATTTGTTTTTCGATTTATCTGTAGCAAAAGTAAATTAAAGTGTCCAGATTTACTGAACTTCAAGAAAGGATGCTTTACACATTTTGAAAAGGTAGTATAAAAATATAATAAGCAATGAAAAAAATGGATATGCAAAATCAGGAAGAGATTTAAAAAAACTAGGAAGAGATCAAAAGAAACCCTATTAACTTACTATCTTTTATTACTTTTCTTTTTAAAAAAAAGAAAAAATGAATAACTAAAAAATATACAAAAAAAGGCAAGAAAAGATAAGAAAAAAAACTGCTATTACTTACTATCAATATATTTTTTTCCCAAACTTACTCATGAATTGTTGTATATCCATTAAGCATTTCTTTCATTTATATATTTTTTTTTCAAAGAATCTTTTCTGGTTACTAAAAATATTCTACATA
>BGPR01000155.1:160698-210840 GCA_013235015.1 Araneus ventricosus
TTGGTTGACGGCCGGGGTGTGGAGAATTCTTTTCTTCAAAGGAGTAGTGGAATTTTTTTTACAACCATACATCCGGTTGTAATGCAAAAAGAATTTTGCGAGCTAACTTCTGGTTTTTAAGGAAAGTACGCTAATTCTTTTTCGTGCATAAGATGAAACACTTGAATTTCATTTGCACATCAAATGAATTAAATTCTGTCAAATTAAACTTTTCTTATAATTTATGATAATAACGTTTGCATTAGTAATTTTTTTTATTTCTTTAGATCAAAGTTAATTGCAGTACTATATATTTAATGCAAAATTGTCTGTAGAATTTGATATTTCATATATTTTAATCCAATATGTAAATATTTATTGGATATCCCCTGTTTCAACGAATTTTATTTTTAATGGAATAAATACGAATTTTTTAAAAAAATATTTGTATTCTGAAATTAATTATGATACTTACATTTTTTGGATCACTTTTATTCTATTCAACAAAAATAGTTATTATAATGAAAATTGTTTTTTATTCAGCAATAAAAATAGAGAAGATGCTAAGAATTTTAATAAAATGCTATTGTGTCTGAACCAGAACCTTCAAGTTCTTGGAAATATATAATGCAAATTATTGTCACAAATAGTTTCTTAACCTTTATGAAAACAGTTATTATTTTATAGAGTTTATATATTTATTTTTTTTAATTACTCTGTATGAATTCCATTTCAAATTTCTACAAAATATTATAAATATTAAACTAGGTAAAACAAAATCTTCAAAACTCACCTAATTGTATAAGATCATACTAATATTTTTTTGGCCGGCCCCCGCCCCGGCCAGAATTTCGAATAAGATTCTATTTTTTTTTTTTTTCCCCACCAGGGTGGCCACTCGAATGGAAAACCGGGAATAGTCAGGGAATTTCGGGAGACCGGGGAAAAGTCAGGGAAATTTATTCTAAACCTGGAATTTTTTATTTTGATAATTCTTATTTCAAGCAACAATTCGCTGATCTTTTTTTATAAATAAAATGAAACACCGTTTGCAACCAATGAAAATCAGTCATTTACTGACAGCCAAAAACGAATGTCATTCGTGTTCATGTAAACACCTCGCCCCCTGGCGAGAGGTGCTTACATTTAAATTTCCGAGGGACCGAAATTTCGGCTATTAGTCCAGTCAGCGAAGGGTTTGTAAAAACATTAAATCATATAGTTTTGAAAATTGGTACACATTTTCGTTAGAGGCTTCTGATAAACATACTAAAAGTTCCCGGTCCTGGGGGGGGGGGGGAAGCTCACGGCGCCATCTTGGATTTCATCTCCTTTTTTAGTTTTTCCAGAATATCTCGAAAACTATTGAGTTTTCAAATTACAATTGATTTAACAAATTAAAGAGCGTAAAATTCCCTACAATTACATGCTTATATTTTTCTTCCAGCTTTAATTGTTTTCCAGATAATGGGTCGCAAAGGTTGCGGCCATCTTGGATTTCATTCCCCCTTTTTTAGTTTTTCTTAAATATCACTGAAACTATTAAAGCTAGAAAATAAATAAAGGCATGCATAGGTTGGGGATTTTACGATCATTAATTTGTTGTATTTAATGTAATTTGAAAATCAAATAGTTTTCGAGATATTAAAAAAAAACTAAAAAAGGGGGATAAAATCCAAGATGACAGCAATTTTTTAAATCCATTATCTCGGAAACTGTTAAAGCTAAAACAAAAATAAAAGCATGTGTTTGTAGTGAATTTTACGCTCTTTAATTTGCTGATTACATGTAATTTGAAAATTGAATAGATTTCGAGATATTCAAGAGAAACTAAAAAAGGGAGATGAAATCAAAGACAGCGGCAACTTTTGGGACCCATTATCTGGGAAACTATTAAAGCTTGAAGAAAAATAAAAGTATATGTTTGTAGAGAATTTTATGCTCTTTAATTTGTTTAATCAATTGTAATTTGAAAACTGAATATTTTTCAAGATATTCATGAAAAACTAAAAAAGGAGGGATGAAATCCGAGATGGCGCCGCGAACTCGCCCTCCAGGAGCGGGGACTTAATATGTTCATAATAAGCCCCTCGCGAACATGTGTACCAATTTTCAAAACTATATGAGTTAATGTTTTTTCAACCCCATTTTGAACCTTCGTTGACTGGACTATATGAGCAGAATTGCGTTCCTTTTGATAGTTAAATTAGATGATACTTCTTGAGATGAAAATCTATAGAATAACGACACTCAGATGTGGAAGAAGAACCGGGATGTGGCTATACGTCCAAAAGATTCAGATAGCTTACGAGATCGTAAATTTCTCTTTATTTGTCTACAAGTTAGCATCCACACTACTGCCTGCTTTTATGATGATTTAATATCAAATAGGAATTATACCAGAATTAGTTTGTTTTTCCATTTCTGGAGATCTTTTCTTTGAATTCTGAAGTATTGGAAATTAGTGCTATTTTCTTTCAGCATTTTTTTTTTCTCTGAGTGTTGGGAAACATTATGATTACTGATCATTTTGATAAAGTATGGGACAGCTGTTACCCATACATATAAAAGAACAATTTTTTTTTAGTATTATGTGTGCATGTTCGGATTTTTTTTTTTAATGGTTCTTTACGCACGCCCAGATCTTTGACTTACGAGATCAAATTTAGCAAAGTGATGGATTAGCACAAGACGGGAGCTAACGCCACAGTAATTTTTTTTAAAAAAAATTCAAATTAGATTTTTATTTATTTAATTTTAAATGGTAAATTCGGGTTTTTTCCCCTTTTCCCGAATTTTCTTTTTTCTCTCTTTTTTGTCTTTGATGTTTTATTTTATTTATTTCTTTGTATATATTTTCCATTTTGAGCCGTATTGAAGGAAGTTGGTTGGAATAAAAAGTTGCTTTTTTCTTTTGCAAACTATTCGATTCCATTTGTGTGACAGAATATTATGCTTCTCTGTTTTAATTTATAAACATCAGTAAAAAATCGTTTTCTTACATTTTTTTCTCTGCCTTTTTATGTTTTATTTTGCAATGTATATTTTTATTGAGATTTTGATCGTCCTAAAGATTTTTTAGGTTTATATTTTTAGTAAGAAAAACCTGGAAAATTCGGTACAGTAGAATAGTTCATTGTAAAGATATATTAGTCATTTCATGGTTTATTGTTTAAAAGTTTTAAATAAATGTTCTTTTTTTCAAACATTTTGCTTTTTTATTCAAACCATACTGACTTGAATGAATACTTAGTATGGCCAATGTGCAGGTGATTTTTTTTTTATTTTTATGATTGATGGGTTACCTCCGAAAAAGTCAGGGAATTTTTTTATAAAACCTGGAAATGTCAGGGAAACTGAAACAGCAAAATTGATGGCCACCCTGCCCACATTTCGATTAGATTCTCAAGTTTATCTGTTGTAAAGTGCGAGATTCTAAAAATCTAGTCAGAAAAATTTATTTTAGGAATTAAGTTATTTAATTTTGATCATAACCTATTAAAAATTGATATAATTTGTGTGACCATGTGTATAACCATGTCTTGAACTTCTATAGTTAACTTGTGTATTATAGTGTTAATAATGTGAGATTAAACAGATTTACTGTAACGGAAAAATACTCATTTTCTTTTGTTTCTGTTAATGTTTTAATACTGGAAGATTGAATGATACTATAAGGTGGCAATGAATGAATCGGAATTTTTTATATTACTATAAAACCATCCATCAATTGTATTTTCGTTTTTAAAAAATTATAATTCCGACGGTAAATATACCATCTGCTGTTAAATCCCTTGATAATAAGTTAAGAAAACTATTTAGCTTGTTCAATTGAAAAAGTGTTAATTTACTTTTAAAATAGTCCAGAAACACATTTCCGAGATTTCAGAAAAATAGTTTTGAGTCGCTGCTTCTACTATTTATTAATTGTATAAATATTTTTCAACGCAGTCATATGAAACAAGGCGTCCATAATTTGTAGAAATACCGTTACTAATGCAAGAGTCTTTAATTGTTTGTAACCTGACTAATTCCCAGATTTCAAGGCACAATTGGACAAGTGGAAACGAAATTTTGGCAGTTTATTGAATATATAAGGTTTAAAAAAAATTTCAAAATATTTAACCTTAACATTTTTGTAGAATTTTTTTAAAGATATACTCACAAAAATAAAACTAAAATATTAATTACAATCTGTACAAAAACATTCATGGTGTAACAAAAGATTTAAAAAATTAGTTTGCAAATGAATGATTTTATGATCGAATATTAACGAATGCAATGTCTCAAATAGCTACTTTGCTTTGTTTTAACAATTTTTTTCCCACTAGGTGACTAGATCTGCAAAATCCCACATTTTAAATCGTTTTGGATTCTCAACTGAGTCAACTTCTGAATTTTTAATCGTCCTCCCGCCAGATTAAGCCCTGTTGAGGCCTATAGACAATTTAAGTTTTCAGTGTCCCCTTCCTTTCTAAACTTCTAAAACCAGATATTTTTTATTGATTTTTATTTAATTTCTACGTAAGCCGATTTCTAATAAAAATATTATGACAAGCTGAAATAACAAAACAGTTCATTGCAGATCACCTTTCAAGAATCTATTTGCTTGTTAAAAAAATAACAATTTTTGTTTAAAAGCAATTTTAAACAAAATGGGGAAAAATACGAAAAAAAAAAAATTATTTCGATTGAAATATATCCTAACACGAAGTCAGAGATAGTGATTTGTGAGTCAGTCAGCCAACTGCAAAAAAGGTCACATTGATCAGTAAGTGTATTTGGAAATGTGAAAAAAAAAATCCTAAGATTAATGTTCTTAAATTTAAAAGATGCTTGATTAGTTCAAGTACATGGCTATTCTAAATTAAACCGAAGCAAATAAAAATAACCTAAAATTATGAAAAAAAATCGGCCTTTAGGCTCCCTCGGTTCTGGGGCCTCCAGACAGTTCCCCACTTTGCCTTATGAAATTGATAATCCGGCACTGGTTCCTGCTGGTGTGGAACAGAAGTTAAGAGTCAGAGGTGCTGGCTCAGGTGTTGTCCTAGAAATCTGCTGACAGTTGAAAATTATGAGGGTGGGCCATAAATAGCCCACTTGTTGCTTCACACAAAATGAGACTTTTCTAAAGCCAAAATAATCTGAATTTGTAATTGAAAAGTTTTTAATTTTATGTCAACTAAATACTTGAACAAAGTTATTAAATGATTTTCTCTATCACTGTATAAACGAATGTTCTTAAAAAGAAAAAATGAATAAGGAAAGATTTGTTGTTTCCATTATTAAAATAAATATTTCAAGCATTTAACAGATTTGGTAAAATTATCCAGTAAATTACATGATGATACATAAAAAGCTTCATTAAAACTCTGTAATTAAATTTATCATTTGAAATATTCTTTACTAAAAACTCAAGACAGGAATCTAAATGAAATTAAAAATTTCCTTGTTTCGGTGCTACAGCTGTTAGAAACGGAGTTTATATTTGGAGGTTAAATGAAATATAAAAATATATTTAGTTTATTAAACTCATCCTCATATAATTTCTAACTCAAAAATTCTTTATGAGTTTATATTCTGTTTCACTGTTTTATACAAAATAATACCAGATTCTCTGACGCCATGATTAACCATTGCGTTATTTATTAAACTGCATATTTGTATAAGCTAATGATCCAATTTTCATGAAATCTGAAAAATGTTATAGGTAGAATGTAGAGTCATTTATTCCAAACTATCTGATATATCCACTGTTTCTCGAGATGAAAATATTTTCATGTTCAATTTTAGTGGACCTGATAATAAGCCAGCTGAATGACAACGTGCACTTAAATAAACCATTTTTTAAATTATATATTTTAATGTTAAAATCACTTGCGTGTAAAATATTATAATACAAAACACCCTCCTATTGTCTGCAACTTTATTTTTAATTACAATGAGAATATCCAGTTGCACGAAGCAAATTTTAAGTCTCGTTGATCCTCGAAAAAGAATAGACTGAACCAAATAATTTTTGAAGCCCGCCGAACCATATCCCTCTCATTTTGGGGGGGGGGGGAATGCACAAAAACAACAAGATTTAATTAAACATATAAAGTGTTAATCCGGGACAAATAAATTACAGTAAAGCACCGTTTTGTTTCATCACGGTCCCGATGCATTCGTATTCATTGTAATGATAGAGTACTTCTTTTCGATTAAACATTTTTTCATTTATACCTCATTTTACATAAGTCCCTTGAAAGAAGTATGAACGGTGTTTTAATGTAAATGATTTAAAATAAGGCAGAGGAACCAAATGTAGAGTACATGGATATTTTTTTAATGTGCAGTGGATAGAGAAGCAAAGCGAAAGAGATGAAAAACTAGTAGTATAATTTTTTTGTAGTTGTATCTTCAGAAAAATGTTATTGATTTTTTATGAAAAATCAATAACGATTTTAATAATCATTAACAATTAGAAAAAAATGGCTTAAAAACTTGTCATCGACACAATTAAGGTTTCTTTTTTTTCCTTTGACCTGTTCCCCTTAAAATTTATGAGGACTTCTACTGATAACTGCTTTCTAAGCTATTTCTGTAGCTTAAAATAACAATCTCATTAATTTAAGCAGACCAATCTAGGCAACTTTTGGACAACAGACCCCCAAACTTATTTTTTAATTATTTTATTAAAATTCTTATAATAAATTGTAGCCAAACAACTTTCCTATCTCAGGATATTAATATATAAAAGAGCATTTTTTGCGTATGTATTGTTTAGTTCTTTATGCACGCCCAGTCCGTTGGACTTACCGTGATCAAATTTGGAACATTGATATATTAACATGAAAAGGTGTTAAGGCAAATAATATTTTTTAAAATTTAAATCAGAATTTTATTTATTTAATTTTAAGTGCTAAATTCAGGTACTTTTTTGCCTATTTTCTTCATTTATTCACATCATCCAACCTGGATTTTTATATCGTTGTAAAGTACAAAATTTTCCTGTTCTAATAAGTATCAACTTCTGCTCGACTTTCACAATTTTTAAAATTTTTTGTAAACACTTTTGTTTTGCAAACACAGCATGTAGACCATGGTGCAATATTATGCTTCAGGTGTTTTAATTAGTAAACATCAAAAAAAAAATTCATTTTCTCTCTCTTTTGGTGTTTTATTTCCCAGAACATATTTTATTAATATTTTGTGATGGTATGAAAAAATATGGATCCCAAGCAATGCCGGGTTATCAGCTAGTAATAACATATTTTCTTAGTTTATAACAGTGTAAGGGCTTTTTGTCTTTTAAAATAATTCATTGATAATACCTAAATTTAAATACATGTTCTCTAACTGTAACCATTGTATCACTTTCTCTTAAAAATGAGTTTGTACACCATATATATACATTGTTACAACATAATTTCTTGTTTTACAGAATTAGAAATTGATGATACCAATCCATTGTAGGCGCTGGATATATTTGCCGAATCTCCCCTATATATAATATTTTCATTTAACAGGAATTGTTAAAAAAAAAAAAAAGATAGAATCCTTTTTATGTATGGAAGGATTGTTTTTAATTGCTATAAATATCTATTTAATTAATTGTCATAAAACTTTACCTAAAACTTTCCTTATCTTTCTGAGTATTCGTGAACAAAATTTGAATGAAATCTATTCAGTAGTTGGGACTTCTATAGCGTAAAACTATGTCTGAATTTCACTTTTACTTATACAGATAAGCTTATTGTTAATTTTAAAAGCATTTTTATTATTGTTCATTGCGAAAGATTTTAAAAAAAGCAAGAATTTTATAAGAGTTTCCTTCGAATTTCGCAAGAAAAAATCCAAGTTATAATAATGTAAAGAGCTTTCTTTTTCTGAGTTGAGGAGGATGCATTTTATTTTTTACATATACGTTAATAATATCATGTAAGGAATTTCGGCCTTCAATTACAAATACTACTTTTGAGCTATTTTAAATGTTATCTTTAAAATTTGATGTATTTTATCATCATTGTCTCGAGAGAGCAATTTTACTTTTCTTAATAGAAATAGAAATGCCAAAATCAGATTAATTGAATCAAATACCATGTTTTATTAGGTTGATGTTTACTTTTAAAGCCATAAGAAATCTATGAAAAATTACTCAGAGCATTTTTGCAATATTAAAGCAAGAATTCTAAGCTAAAACAAAACAAAATATATTTCCGAAATCTTTTAAATGAATTACTCCTTTTTATAAGTAAATTAAATCCCCTGGTTTTTCAATACCTTCAAAAAATTATCATGAACTTGCATAATACATTTTCAACAATAAGTTTATCTTGCAAAAGTATTTCTGTTTTAAACCCTGAAAAAATATGGCTCTTTTCTTAAATAAATGTTCGGCATATATTCGAGTTCCCATGTATCGATACAAATTTTTTAAGCACAGAAGAATATTTTCTTTATTACTATAGCAAATACGAGCCGGAAAGTTATCGCGTCAAATCGAAAATAAGGAGAAAAGTACTCACACTCTCTGAAAAGGTTTCGATGTACAAAAACGTTCATATATGTTGCATTAAATTCTGCATCTAGAATTATACCTAAAACTTTCAGATAGTATTGTTTAAATTTTTCTCAAAATTATAAATAGCTTTTAATTAATTACAAACACTTCTTTATTAAATATTTAAATTGGGAATATAAATGGTCATTAGTGTATGCGAGTTATCTATCCTATTAAAATTCGAAGGTAAACAAACATATGTATCTATGTCCAGCTATCTTCTCACGAACCACTGAATCCTGAAACAAGCAGAAAGTACCAAAAGGTAGGAAATAATCCAAGGAATCCATTTCAACCATTGAAATTACAAAACTATAATGAGTTAAAAAGATATTAATTAAAAACTTAATATTGATTCCCTCGTGCTGCCATCTATTGACAGCTTTGGCATCCAAAGTTCTTGCATTTTTTGTTTATTGACAACTTTGACTCCGAAGTTCTTGAATTTTTTGTTTATTTATTTAACGAAACCTGGTTTTAATTTGTATAAAAGGGTTTTCATTTTTAGCAAACTTGGTGTTTTCAAATTATAAACAATGGGGGAAAAAATCATTTTCTGGCTCTTTCGCGTTTTTCATTACTGAATATCAGTCAGTCACGTGCCACCATCTATTGAGCAAATAAAACAGAATTTTAAAGTTATTCGTTTACAACAGAAAAAAAGTCAAAGAAAAAATTAGAAGCTAGAAATATCAGGGAAACTCAAAATTAATTTATTTGAAAGTAAACTTAAACTTTTCTTTAAAAAAATCCAAATAAATTTAAAAGTTATTCTCAGAAAATGATCATCAATGAAATTCAAAAGTATCTTTATTTTCAAAGAAATCTAAATTTGGAAAGCTACTGGTTTTTAAGTCAAATTCAGATTTTGAAAAAATTCAGGGACAAACAAATATTAAACAAGAAATATCAATTAAACTCGAATTGTATTCAAAATTCGTTTATTTGCAAATAAATTTAAATTTTAATAAAACAAAATGTAAAATTTGTTTGTAATGAAGCAAGTAATTTAATCTCTGGTAATAATACGTTGGTGATGCTGGATAATTTTATTTCTGGGAATTAGATGATCTGCTGCTGTTGTTGGAGGCAAAGGGTGTGTGGGATTTGTTTGTTTTTATGTAAAATTCCTATTTAAAAATAAAAATTAGTAAAAAAATAGTAATGCAAATTAATTTTAGGCCTTTTGAGGGTCAATTGAAGGTCCTCTTCTAACATCATGCTGAAACTTTGATGATTTACTACAACTTAAGTGTGAATGGTAAAATTTCAGGTTTTACTCCAAACAAAGCAACTGCATTCATCAAATCAAAAACGTAAAAAAAAAAAAAGTAATTTCATTCGAGTCTGCAGAAGTCCCCTTTTAAAATCTAATGGTTCACATGCAGTGTTTTTCCATTTATTTATTTAACAGAAGCTGGTATTTCTTTTTTAGAAATTTTATGTGTTTGGATTTTTTAATATCGGAAAAAAAAAATCCTTTTCTTTCCTTTTTGTATGAAGGTGTTTCACTTCGTAACGTAAGTGACAATTTTTGTTGAAAAAAAACAGAGGCGGGCCATATGTAAATATATGGATCCATATGACCTCACTTCTCTCTGCCCGGGTATATCCTATTATTTGAGATAGGCCATGCAGCTAGTTTACTTTTTAAAAGTATATCCGAATTCTAAATAAGAAAAATATGAAATATTGCAAGCCTAAAGTTTTGAAATATGCAGTGTATGCACATATCCTCAGAAATTGCCAACATAAATAAAAGCAAATTCTCTACAATTATATTTTGCATAAATATCCTGTTTTTTAATATCTGATTGAACTCTTTTGTTTTTACCCTTCTAGGTTAATAAGTGAAATTTTTTTCGCTGAACAGTATACTATCTTATTAATTACTTTGAAAAATTTAAGTTGTAAACATATTTTATGATTAGATTTAGATATTCCAAGGAGCAAGTTTATTATGAAAAACAAGAACATGTCATTTTGAAAAAAAAGCATATAAATAAAAAGTAACTGATTGTGTATTTCCTAAACTAAATTTAAGCAAATTAGCATGTGCATATTTATGAGTTCATAAATTAACCCCTTAACCTTTTATACTCTTACATCATACATGCTATCTTATGAGCTGAAATTCAATCACTTTCTTCTGTATTAAAATAAATATACTTCGGAATTTGACAGTTTTGATTTCAACTTTAAAGACTAAAACTAAGCGTCATTTCCAAGTCAATTCAGTTGAAATGATTTTCTGCTGTAATTTGACTAAATCTTACTGGTTAGGTACAGTAATTTTTTAATCCATGAGGTACTGAAATATTCTGATTAGTGCCTTATGAAGAACATGAAGGTTTTTCACTCATGTTTCAGGATTCTCGGGATAAAAATTTAGCTATACATAGTTATCATCCATAATTAGAGAAACTTTCGCTACTTTTTTTGTTATAAATTTTCAGAATTTTGGAACATAGATTTTGGGAGTCCCACTAGATTTACCAATTCATCATGCAGCGTAATTAGTTTTCTGGAACTTTTTAGAAGAATTTATCATTGTTGATTAGTTTATTACTTTCAATTTTTATTGCAAAAGGCTCCTTCAGAAAGCCCATTTCGGGTGCAATAAGAAATTCTAAAAATGTTACTTTAATTTCACAAGACATTTTTTTTCTTCTTAATTTTAAGTTTAAACCATGTGAGTTTGTTTTTGTTTAGATGTATTAGCTTTCTCTATTTCTGCATCTCATTTTCACCTTTATATGGAATTACTTTGAAACAGGTTGTGCCAAATAGAAGCAGCAATGTTCCAATAATTTTTTTTTTTTTTATAGTAGAATATTTTCGCTCCTTTGATTAAGCAGCAGTAAAGATAGTTTTAAAAAACACAAATAAAATATTCAAATTTTTTAAAGCTATACCCAAGGTTTATTTTGGAGATTCCCCGAACTTCCACACCACATCAACATGGAATGGAATTTGTTCATGTACTGTTCTTTGTTCAAAAAACTTCTGTTTGTTAAGAATAATATCTTAGTGAAATACTTAACAAACTTTTCCTATTTTAAATTTCAATAACAAATAATGTCACTTATTATATATTAATTTAAAGAAAATATACATGTGTGTTCTTGACTCTCAATTCTGGGCCAAAAAAAATTCTATCAAATCGCTATTTGTAGACAATCCTGTAACAAGGCTATATATATAGACCTTTTATTTTTAATGTATTTAAAAACTTCAGAGATGCACAGAACCTGAAATTGACAATACAATCACACTGGAAACGTATATAAAAGATTTTATCTTCTATTTTTCATGAAAATGCATCTTCAGAATAGAAAAATAATTCAAGACTGTTTCTTCTAATATAAAGAAATGTTTAATTTTTTCCCTCAGTTTTTTCAAGCATTTTATTATTCCCGACTTCTGAAAAGAGAGACGGGGAAAAAAAAAAAACTGTGTTGCAAAATTGTAATCTGAAATCAATATAAGAATAACTGAAAAAAAGGATCTAATAAGTAATAAGTCATAAATTTCTTTTGCCATTTTATTCAACATTTTATACATATTATTTCTGAAACTTCCAAATTCTTCGGATACATTGATGTCACATTTCAATCGAAATTTCTTTCTAAGTTGAAAAGAAAGAAAGAAGAAAATAAGATGCAAAATTTAAAAAAAAAATTCTTTTCTTTTAAAAATGGATTAGAGAAATATTATTTAATAGAATTCTTTAGCAGTAAATTAGTATGATAAAAATATTATTTTTTAGATTACATTAATATTTAATTTACTTAGAATTGCGAAATACAGTAATCTCTCACTTAAGCGCAGGGGACAGCGGAAAAAACGCGCATAAGTGAAAAATCACAAAAGGGAGCTTAAAAGTGAAACATCAATACAGTGTACATATATTTCGTTAATTAATACTATGTATATACTACTGAAAAATGTAAATAAGATTAGTTTAAAAATGCAAATATGTGTATAACTTCCGTTAATTATTTTTAAGAACACAAAGAAAATGGAAAGGATCCAGATTTTTTAAAATATCTCTCGGTGTCGATTCTGGGACATTAAAATGCTCCGCTTTTTTCGAGGTGCAAGTATTTTCTTCGAATTTTTTAATAACATCCATTTTAAACAAATGCGATGATTTCGTTCTTTTCACCATTTTAAAGCGTAACCATCTAACCAAAACTCCAAAGATGGTTCTTTCGTTAGCGATTAATGCCACATGCTACATACCGTACTAATTTCTCTAATTGGCTGCTGTATAAATGCGACTTTTACTGACGTCAATCACAAGAACCCCTGCGTATAAGTTAGAGGAATGTGTTCCTGGAATTTGATCAATAGAGTAAGGGCGAGGAAATGCATTCCTAGAAGCAGAACAAAAAGGGTTTTTGTTCAGCTGAAAAAAACCTTTTTGAACTAAGAAAATTTTTGTGATGTGCATAAGTGAGAGGTGCTTTTTTAGTGCGGCGCATAAATGAATAAGAGTTATCATTGTTTTCCTATACCCCTAGCCAGGACCGCGATAAAAACACACATAAAAGAGCGAGTATAAGTGAGAGGTCACTGTACACGAAAAACTAAAATAAAAAGTAAATGATAAAACATTGTTATTCAGAGTAATGAATATTTCTTAATGTTTTTATTCAAATTTATAAAGATTACTTTAAATAATTACTTAATTAATTGGAACTATTTACTACAGCAGAGGCAAAGAACCGCATAACATTAAAAAAAAAATTTGGGAACTACTTGCTAAGATGGAAGCAAAAAAAAATGGTTAACACCTAAGAGATCCACTGAAATAACGGTCCAAGAGAAGAATCAACAGAGTACTCCATTCCCGTGAGCTATCGCTCGCTTTGTTTACTACTTGGCGATCATCCAGACATTCCCTAATATCTCCCAAGAAATAATTGATTTAAACAATTTCATGATGCCTTCTTTTTGTCATGTATTTATGACCACTTTACCCCAAGGGGTGGGGTCATAATTAAAAAATTAGCATAAAAAAGTATTATAAGTAAGCAGAGTTTTTTTAATATTTAATAAAACTCAATATAGTTTCAGCTTTAAAAGAAATCAGTTTATTTGATCAAATTATACATTTTAATAACCTAAGATCAAAAGTTGTCTAATTAAGAATTTTAAGGATATCTGACTCGTCCGTTCCAACAGTGTCATGATTTTCAGGAAAGGTGTAAT
This sequence comes from Araneus ventricosus, assembly GCA_013235015.1. Taxonomy (NCBI): domain Eukaryota; kingdom Metazoa; phylum Arthropoda; class Arachnida; order Araneae; family Araneidae; genus Araneus; species Araneus ventricosus. The sequence goes on from BGPR01000155.1 coordinate 174,440, forward strand.
AGGCTGAAGTTTAAATATTTTGTTGACAGCAAATCTAATATTTTATCAAAGAACTGTCTAATAAGCTCTTTGATTGATCCTCCCCCCCCCCTTCATATTTTGCAAAAATCCCGTAGAAATACTGTGATAAATGATTATCTGTAATTGTAGATTCACTTGACTGAATAAAAGACATTTTCTGATTTTTATTAAGTTTGACTTTGCATGTTTTTAACTGTTTTTGTGCAACTTTCTTTTGTAGTTGTTTTTTTACTATTTCTTCAGTCAAACCTTCATTATTGCTTTTGCGGGGGTTTTTTTCTCTTGAATCCCATATGGCTGCATTATGTATGGTTTACTGCCAGGTGGTTATAGAGTTGTAAGTACAGCTCGCTCACGTCAAATCTTTTAAAGGCAGAAATATGTACAGCTATACCTGAAATTTCCCCATTTTCTAGATTTTAACTATCTGTATAAGATGGCCCTGGTTCTGAATTTCCATTCAAATTGATAGCAGAGACTCAACTATGGTAGGTTGAACATCTGTTTCAAATATTATTGTATGCTTCGCTCTTCCTACTTCCTAATAGGAAACAGTCCATGGCCTTTAAAATCATTGATCGCATTTTCTGGAAGAAGATAGTCTATAATATTTTTTTTTTTTTAAATTAAAAATGGGAAAACACTTAGTAACATATTCTGCAATCAATGTTCCTGGACCAATTTTTTTAAAGATCCGTTTTCAAGCTTTTGTTAAAGGGGAAAATACTCCAACATCTAATGGCTGGACATGAAAACATGACTCATGTATGAACAAATTATAGTGAATTAATGTACGACTTTTTTACTATTCCATAAGTCATGTAGCTTCCGTGCCTATCATAAATTAAAATAATAGGTTTTTGAGAATCTAAAGAAAATTGCATAAAGCCATTACCTTTAGTCTATTTAGCATTACCTTTAGTCTGTTTCTCATATAAATGAGTTCCTTTGTAAATCTTAAAAGGTAGCATGAAATCATTTGCTCATGCACTAAAAAGTACATGCCTTTTTTGCAATTGGCTGATTTCCTATATGCATTATGTGATGATTTTGATACAAAAATTGGGGTTACCCCATTTCATATCATTAATTACAATCTGCAGTATATCTTAAATTAATATTTAACTAACATTGGTCTAAGAAATTAAGCTTAAAGTAATTTTAAAACAGTGATGTGTGTTAAGCCTATCCCTATGACCACTTTACCCCATCTTACTTAAATTACTATAAAATAATATCTGTAATTAATTCAGCTTATCTGTTAATGAGAAAGTATTCTTGAGATCTATATGAAGCTTCCTGCAGAGTCAATCTAATGAAAATTTAATTAAACAAAATGTAGGAGAGAAGTTAAACTAGGTATTCCAACTTCAAACTGCTACATAAACAAACAAAATGGGTGTTTTCTTTTACTAAATTGTTGCAAATAGTTTAATTTTGATTGTTAAACTTAGTTCTTAACTGTTAACGGCTAAAATAAAAAAAAATTACTTTCATACCAATATTCATTACAAAGTTTTTGCATTTTAATTGATGTATGATCACTTTACCCTACCTGACCCCGAAAATTTTAATATAGCTTTGTAAAATAGTATATATGTTACAGTCATTGTGGTAAGTTAATGATTATATAAAATCACCACAGTAATTATATATAATAACCAGATTTTTTGTGTGTTGGTTATATATAACTATCAATTACTCTCATTTACCATAGCATATATGTGGATAAATAAGATATCTCCTTTAACCCCTTCGGGACGGCCGCTTGCTGAAGGAAACATGCCCACCAGCAGGGAGCTGGCAAGCACAGTCCATGCCCACCGGCCGAAGCATTTTCTCCTGCTAAGCCTAACACGCATTAAAAGTGACCTTTACATAGAAATGAAATCATTTTTAAATATGTGGTAAATGATATCATATTCTAATTCGTAAAAAAAGTTATTTAATAATAAAAAATAAAAATGTAGTGTATTTCCCTATAATTGAAAGTACCTAAATAAACACTAGATTATTGATGCAAAATTCAAAAATATAGGAAAAAATAAATATTTACATTCAATATTATAAAATACTTCAAGAAAATTGTAATAATTAACTCTTCAAAGCCTTCAGAAAAATCTTCTATTTTAGTACTCCACTGGCATGACGGAATTGGAATCGATATATTAGTACTATCCTCTTCTAATTCAGAATTTGATGATTCATAACTATCTAAAGAACTCAATTTGTTGCTTTATCACTATAGTCGGAAAAATCCATAGATTTGTCATTTAAAAATTTACATATTTCCTCCTCGGAAAGTTAACGCGTTCTTTTAGCAATAACTGCAAAAATAAAACAGAGACATATTCAGAAACAAAAATTTTACCTGAAATAAAACTGTTCTTCTGCCACAAGAATTGCACTTATTTGAATGCATATCCGATATGAAAAATCCGAAATCAGCACTCACTTGAAGAAAATCCACTGCAAAAAAAATCAAAATTGTGAAAAATCTAAACAAAGAATTCAAACATAAATATTATCTAAATTCCACTTAACTTGTTCACACCAGCTCTGAAATGTGCATTTCTTGCCATCTGGCAACAGCTCTAAGAGCGCCCTGCTTTATTTTGTAGCTCTGAACTAATGCACAACCATTTCTGCTGTGCTTTTATTCACACTGTTGCTGTCGTGCAATTCAGTTCGGATAAGCAAACCGAAAGGACTGCCATTATATTAGAAATCGGGCTTCAAAACCTTCTGATAATTCCATCCATCTTTGTTTCTGTTTACTCTATGCTGATGCCATCAGAATGGCAATCAACAAAAGTGTGAATGGACCATAAACGAACTACACATTGGGTGGCTTATGGAACATTCAAGTGCGAGTCATCAGTCTAACCTTCAAGTGCCAACCGAGAAGGGGTTAATAAGTTTATATTTTGTCGTAAATTAAATCTATATTGATTTTAAAATTCTGCTATTCATTAGATTGTAAATTCCACCAGTGGAGATAAGTGTGATTTATTTTATATTTCTGTATCAATAGTGCAGTTATCAGCTGGTTCCTGGAACACATGAGAGTATATTAGATGCAGACCCAGATCGCCTGCTGCGCTTTGCTGAAAAGTATGGTGGCATGCCAACTATACCAAACCAAGCTGAAAGTGAAGAAGTAAGTTATTTATAAGTAACTTTTTCATCTCTCCCTTAAAAAAAAATTGGGGATCTTCCCACAAATCAACAAAAGCATAACACGACAAGATAGGGAAGCATTCCTTCAATAATTAAAGAAACGCATATCGGAATGAGAGATGGATTTCCAAAAAGACTTATCCAAAAAATATTAAGGGAATTTGAATGAAATATCTGATTTGTTCGCTTATCCCTTTAAGCCTAAGCTCACTCGATCTTGTAGGTTAGACATTAGCTCGTATTTCTGCTTGCTAATAGTAAAGAAACTTTTAAAATTCTGTTGAACAAAAGTAGCTGGTGCATACGCATACTTTTATTGTTTGTACTGCAAAACTATAATAAAGGTAAACTCTTGATTTCTCATTAATGTAATTTTATGCATTGTCCACCATTTTACTTGTTTATTAACCCACTGTGATGCTTTTGTCTTATTTCCGTTTCATCACATTTTAAATTCATACTTTACTGTAACAGACAGAATGATGCAAAATTCAGTCATTCCCAAAATGTGTTTGTTGAAGTGAAATTAAATCCTTTTACTGCAGTTATGCTCTCATTTGCTTTTTTTGAAATCTCAAAGCATCAGTTGCTAGGGTTTGTTAAAAGAATATAGTGTTGGCAAATAAATGGCAGATGTTAAAAGCAAAACAAGACTTTTTAATAATAGCCTTTTTAAATCTTGCTTAGTTAAAATAAAATTTAAAAACTGCTGTTTAATCATTGACAAAAAAATGTTATACTTCCTCTTTAAAAATAGAATTATGTGTAAGTTAAATTGTATGAATTACATTTTAGAGCTATCCAAATTATATTGCCTTCAAATTTGGTACTCTAGTGGGATGATTTGACAGTAGTAACAATTTCATTTGTAAATAGCTAACAGAGATACAATTGCTTTTATAACTGGGCCATTCTCCAGAAAATGTAATATTTGAACCAAAATATTTTCAGATTTCAAAACCCTACATTTCCTTTTATATATATATATATAAACTTCTACTTACTAGAAGTTATCATGAACAATGGCCCAACTAAATTTAAATTATTTCACTCATAAATAAAAACATATATAACCTTATTCACAGATAATATAAAGCACAGGGAAATTAATAATTAGTACACTAAAATGAATTGTAAACATTTAATCAGCTCCTACAGAGAATTAGAAAATGAAATTATTAATTATCTTGGTGTAATCAATTTTAAATATTGGGATTAAGATATAGCTTGCATTTTAGTCATTCACTTTAAGAGTTTAAAATTTGTGTTTAATACATGTGTAATATTAATATACTCTCAAGTTGCTGGCTTTATAATTTTGTTGAATGTCTAAAAATAATGCATCTTGCTTCCGTGACAATGAAATTGACGAGGTGTCACAGAGGTGAGGAACCTTCTATAAAAGTAGACTTAATGGATGCTTTTTTTCCAGAGAAATATATATATATTGGCATTACAATCTACACATGTTAAGCATATTAAAACAAGTAAACTTTTATTTTTATATTATTTCACATACTTGCACTGCAAGGTCACGGAGGTGAGACTCTTAATAACCACACTTGTTTCTTAAGAACAAAATCTCTCTCCTTGTCTCTAAAGTGAAAACTCACTTATTTTTTTGTAGCTGTAATAACAAGATGGATGACTTGTATCATGGGAAACAAAATGTGATGGCTGTACTGCTATTTATGAGTAAATAAATGGCATTTTATGTTTGGGTAATGGAGGTGAGCATTTATTGTGCGACACCAGTCAATATTGTCTAACTCATAATATAAAAATTTAAAATGTGCTTAATCATTATTATTTGAGACATTTGTGACAGAAATAATAAATATTTAAATATTTTTTTTTTTAATCAAACAAGTTATTGAACAACATTAACAGTCACACCAGGTGTGTGACATGCCATGGAGGTGAGAATTCACAAACTGTGAACTAAATAAATAATAAATTAAGGATCATTAAAAAAAAAATTGTGATTGATTTAAATGGATATATTTTTACTACCATTAAAAAACATAGTTTAATGAATTATTGTCTGAAGATTTTGCTGTAAAATGAATGTGATGGAAATATTACAATTTCTGGAGAATGACCCTACTGTTAATTAGTTATCTTTGAAAGTAGCTTATATAAATTTAGATACCTAGTAATTTCTATGCTGTATTTATCTTGTTTGAACTTTAGTGTTGGTTTTGTCTTATTTCAACTTGATCAGCTTTAAAATTTGAACTCCATCATGAAATATTGTTATATATGCGAATGCTTATATTTAAGCTTAAAGATAAAAAAAGCAAGGGCAATACATGTGACTGTAAGAAAGTAAATGCTTTGACTGAGTGAAACACAAGATTCTAATACCTGGCAAAAATGTAAATTCAGGTAGAGAGGACTACAATAAACAGATTTGGTAGTAGAATGCATGTGTGAAAATGGCAAATGGAAGTGCTGGGAAAGTATGCAAGGAAGATATAAAATACAGGGGGTAATAAAGATAGCTAATGTAAAAATCAATTAAAATTTCAATAATTGAACATTGAATAATTGTGAGGGATTGATAATATTATGGAATCTAAAAAGAGGATAGTAACAAGGACTGTGTTTACCATAGAAACTAAGCAAGCAATATTAATCTTATTTTAATTTTTATCTATTTTTTGGGTCTTCAGAATAAATTTATCAAGCTTCTATAAAAATTTATCAGTTAACACACATCTTTGAAATGGATCGTGTTCGATTTATTGAGCACTCTATGTATTGTGATTCCATATTATAGAAGTTTTGTCATTTAGTAAATTCAATTAGATCAGCTTCGACATTGTATGAATGTTACCAGAAGCCACCTGATTGGTAAAATGTTGATTAAGCTCAATATGATTTTTGAGAAAATTTGGAAATCTATGTATATTTTTGTGCTATGTAAATAAAATTTACTTAACATAGAAATATAATATCTTTGTACTTTTTAGTTTTCTCGTATGTTATTTGAATTTCACATTTTTTTTTTTTTTTTTTGTGTTTTAAATCTATTAGGATGCTGACCTTCATCAGTCATATGTGAAATTTGGTCCTCAGTTTGCTCCTTTTGCTGAAGATAACATCAAACCAAGTTTCTATGAATTTACAAGAACAAATGAAAGTGGTCTGATTGAAATTGATGTAGAAAAGTTAGAAAGGAAGGTTTGGTCATTGAGTCTGGATGAAACTACTGAAGATGATCCTTCTCAAAAAGTATGTTCATATTTGAATTGGGTATTAGAGCTTTCTTTATTTAAAAAAAAAAAAATACCAATTTCTTTGCATTGGTTTTTCTGTGACTGTTTTGGGTCTGAAATTGAGTGGAATAGAAGCTGGCACTTTCCTATATTTCTTGGAATTTCAAATTTTTTTAATTCTGAAATATGCTTTTAGAGGATTCTTCTGTTTTTGTTCAAATACATATAAAAACATTTTTTAAAAACATTCTGTATTTAAATAAGAATTTATTTTTTCTATTTATTCACATACTATTTCTGTAGAAACAAAAATTAAAAGTGAACTTTGTGAAATAAGTGCAGGCATATAGACATGGGTGCCACTCTTCAGTTCTGAGGATGGAATTCCGTCTTTTTAAAAATTCGGCAGACTGAATTCCATCTCGGTAAAAAGTCGGTGAACAAAATTCCGTTTTCCACCCCCAAAAAAATTTCATGGATTTTTATTTCATTGCGTTCTGTGATTGTTGTGAAATAAGCCAGTAATGACGTCGCTTCTCGATGAAAGCTGAACTCCGACGTCTGCAAATAGCATCTCCAGATAACCGGGGCATAATCTTTTGTGCATGCACTGGGACTAAGGGAAAATCCCCTTATTATCAGGGATGCTAGTGCATTGCACAACGTTACCGAACGGAGGCGAATGGGAAAATTATCTTTGAATCTGGCTTCCGCTTCGAATGTATTTGTTAACGTTTTTTCTTTGAGTTCAAATTTTTACGCGTCTACTAATTGCTACAGATTTAAATATTGTATAGAATTAAAATGGACTTCATCAAGATAGGTCAACAATTTAACAATGCTGGAGTTATAGAAATAAATGGCGCTTTGAGTGGCTCAAAGAAAAATATCAAAATGAAGTATCTTTTAGCGAATGGTGTAAGAAGATAAATGAGGGTGGCCATTGTTTTTGTTTCATTTGCTCTTAGAAAATAAACTACGGAAATAATGATAAGAAGGCATTAAAAAAGCATGCAGATGACAAAGTTCACCAGAGGAATTTTCGTGGACTTCAATGCGCATCTCTTTTTCCAAGATCGAAACAAGTAAGTGAAAATGCAACTCTTTCCTTAAATGATAGAAGGGCAAATCAAAAAGCTACTCTTGCTTGTTTTGTTGCTGAGAATTCCTTGCCGTTTTCTCTCGCGCCCAAGCTAGTAGAACTTTGTCAAACATTGGCAAAAGATAGTCCAGCTTTGTCAAAGCTTAAGATGGAGAGGACTGCTGAAACATATATGGCAAAAACTGCACATGGTGTGGCAAAAACTAGGAGAGAAGAATTAGTTGCCAAGTTGAATAAAAATTACTTCTCCATGAATGTAGATGAAGCTACTAATAATAATGGTGATAAAGTCATCAATGTTCTTGTCAGAGTTTATGATGATGAAAAAGAAAAAATCATAACTGCTCATCTAGGTTCAAGAAAAGAAAACATATCCACTGTAAACCACATATTTTTGCATTTGAAAGAATTGCTGGATAGCAGTGAAATTAGTTTTTCTAAAGTAATAAGTTGCTTACTTGATAATTGTAATACCATGAGAGGTTTCAAAAAGGGTGTTGAAAAGTTGTTGAGGGATGCAAACAAGAATTTGTTACACATTGATGGTGACTTATGGGTTATTCCATATGAAAACACCCAATATTAGAAAAATTTGTTGCTCCATAGTAACAGATTTTTTTTAAAAAATTACCGCTAAAACTTATGGTGGTGAAACCCTCATATATCAATTTGTAAAACATTTTTTCCATTATTGGCCGAGATGTGGACATTTGAAAAACAATCATTTTTACCAAATTTTGGCAATCTTAGATTTGGCACTACTGTGAAAAATTGTAATAACTTGAGAAATAATGGTTCAAATTCAACAATTTTGGTACCAATTAGAAGCTATTTATATGAGGAATATAAATCCAGTGTTTAAATAAAAATAAATGTATGTTTTACTATATTTTTACATGGGAAAAATAATCTTCAGAATTTAGCCAAATTTAATGAGCTGTAAAAAAAAAAAATGGCCCATTGTATTTTTTTCTGAAATTTGTAGAAACATTAATCAATATGTTTCCTTTAAGCATAAAAAAATTAGGAAGGTAATATTTTTTAACTAAAAAAATTTTTTTTTAAAACCCAGGCTATTTTGGTATAAAATTCCTTGTTGCTGTAATATGCTAGTGAAAAGATTTCTAAAAAATAAAGTTTTCATTCTTATATTTCATTATCTTAATTTTAAATATTAAAAAAGCCTTTGCTATTCTCAAAAAATACATTTATAGCAATTTCAAAAATTTCATCATAAAGATTTAAAAATTGGATTATCTAAATTTTGCTCATTACGCCCAAGAGAATGTGTGACTGCTGGAAATGAAGGTATTCATTCTGTGTGTGTTTGCATATATCATCAAAATATAAAACTCATGCTTCATGCTTTTCATATTCGTGACTATATTTCACTATTAAGAAAACTAGTTTGTTCCACTGAATCCGAAAAGTGTATGGCACACAGATGTGATAACTGTCCATCTGTGGAAATTCTGAAAGAAGAATTAATGTTTTCCAATGAATTAAAAATGATTAATGAAATTTCTGACAAGTAATGGGTGAAAACTGATGGTGCAGCAAACAATTACTACATCAGTTGATGAATTTGTTGAAAATTTAGTTGCAAAACTGTCTACATTATGCACTCATCACTTCTTCACAAAGCTCAGAGTAAGTACTTTAGCAAAACAAAGGAATTGATTGAAGGTACTGCTATTATTCTAGCAGATTTTTCTGAAAACTATACTTGTATCATGCAGGATGCTATCCAAAGTATTCATTGGAAGAAAGGGCAGGTGACAATCCATCCTTTTCTAGCATATGTTAAGGACACTGCTAATGATAGGTTGAAACCTATTCCTATGTGTGTAATTAGTGATCATTTGGTCCATGACACAGCAAGATTTTGGGCTTTCCAAAAAGTAATTGTTCAGGATTTAATTAAAGAAGTGCAACAAATTAAATGCATAAAGTATTTCAGTGATGGATCCTCAGCTCAATATAAAAATTTTAAAAACTTTATAAATCTCTGTCACCATGAAAAAGATCGTGGTGTGAAAGCTGAATGGTATTTTTTTGCATCTTGCCATGGAAAAGGAGCTTGTGATGGTATAGGTGGTACCATAAAACACATGGCAACCAAAGTAATCTTTCAGTGACCATATAAAGACCAAATATTAAATGCATCTGATTTGTATAAATTTATGAAGGATTCTATTAAAGGAATCAAAACTTTTTTGTAGAAAAATCTGAAATTGAGATTTCCCATTGTCAATTAGCAGTGAGGTATCAAACCGTAGATACAATTAAAGGAAAAGGTCAAATCTCAGCTTTGTTGCTATAAACGAAACACAATTATTGGTTTCTAGGGTATCAGATTCCACCACAACGTTCATTGGTACTTTAGGAAGCAAGACCATACCACTGACACTCCGGAATGAACAATATGTTGCCTGCACATATGAGGAGTGATTGTGGCTTCATGAAAAAATGCCTGAAATTTTATCAGGAAAATTATGTGTAGGAACGGATATGTATTCAATCATTACAGCGCAGATTCAACTTTTGCATGCAATTTAATATCCTTTTTTCACATAAGAAATGATTTAATTTATTTTGTCTTAGTTCATGAGTTTTCGATAACACGCATGAGACGAAACCATAAAAATTGATAACAAAACAATATTAAAAATATAATAACATTTTGTATGAATAGCATTAATTAATATACATATACATTCTTAAGGGACCATTCTTAAGTGAGATAGTTATTCTTAGTTATGGTATGACATTTTCAAAAAAAATCATTTGGATTGATTCAGCATAATCAAAAGTAAATTTTCCGTAGTATGGATTATAATTTGTGTAGTCTGTAGTAGAAGCCGAAATTGCATAAAAACTATGGAAAATCCACAGCAGTTTGAGTCTTTACTTTTCGGTACTCTTTTAAGTTTTTAAAATTTGATTTATGAGAAAATACCGGAACACAATCACCCCTGACATATGGAATTAACTGGTGGATTGGAAAAATTGTGAAATGCTATGATGAATATAATGACTATAAAATTACGTTTATGCATCCTCATGGCCCAAGTGCATCGTATATGTGGCCGAAACCTTTGGATGTGTGTTGGATTCTATGCAAACACATAATGAAAATTGTGTCTGCTTCCTCAACTAACAAAGGATGAACATATAAAATAACACGTGAGGAAAATAACTCTATTGAACTATTATTCAAAAATTTCAAGGTGGATTAAATTCATTTATTTTTTTCCTAATGTTAAAAATAGTATGTATAGATTTTGTTTTTGCTTTTTAAAAATAATTTTGCATTATGACCATTTATAGTTATTATATATACTGAATATATATTTGAAGAAATATTTACCATTCCTCTATTTTTTTATATTTAAGACATGCAAATTATTGTTCCTTATAAGCTTAAAAGAACTATTTGTCAATTTCTTAACAGTTCATTAAAGCTGGTTATAATCTGAAGGTATTTTTTTCACTTCTCATGTAATAAAAATATTAATTTTATATTGAATTCATTACAATTGTTTTCACTTGAAGCAGAAAAAAAACGAAGATACAATACAAGAAATCATATGGCAAATTGCATCATTTAGAGCTAGTTGTAAAAGATGCAATTTGTGAAATAATTGCAATAAATGTATTTTTTGAGTATAGTAAATGCTTTTTTAATATTTAAAACTAAGATTATGAAATATAAGAATGATAACTTATTTTTTAGAAAGTGATTTACTAGCATATTCCAGCAACAAGAAGTTTTATACTTCGATATCCTGGGTTTAAAAAAAAATTTTTTTAGTTGTTCAGAAATATTACCTTTCTAATTTTTTTTTTTATACTTAAAGGACACACATTGATTAGTGTTTCTACCAAGTTTCAGAAAAAAATACAACGGGCCTTTTTTTTTTTTTTTTTTTTTTTTCAGCCCATTAAATTTGGCTAAATTCTGAAGATTTTTTTATTTTCCATGTAAAAATATAGTAAAACATATATTTAACTTTATTTAAACACAGTATTTATATTTCTCATATAAATAACTTCAACTTGGTACCAAAATTGTTGAATTTGAACCATTATTTCTCAAGTTGTAATTTTTCACAGTAGCCAAATCCAAAATGGCCGAAATTTGATAAAAATGACCGTTTTTCAACTGTCCATATCTCGGCCAATAATGGACAAAATGTTTTACAAATTGATATATGAGGGTTTCACCACCATAAGTTTTAGAGGTAATTTTTTTAAAAAAATCTGTTACTATAGAGCAACACTCATTGGTTGTCTACACATGGAATGACCCTTATCACACAAATTTCATAATACTGCTAAACTGTTTTTCAGTTATTTTGATAGATTCCTTTAAGATTTTGCTAATAATGTTTTCAATGATATAAATGAATCGCCCAATTGATTTCCTAATGACTTTTTATTCATTTTTTCTTAAGCCTAAATTTATTTCCAAATCTGTGGCTGAATTGAAAGACTTTCAAGTACTTCCAGAGAAAACACTAAGTGATAAATATTTAAATGTGGGAAAGACTGCATATGGCCTTGTTAAAAAAGTAAAAGTAAATGGGTCGATCAGTTTTTTATTTCTTTAAGAGAGGCGTATCTGCAAACAAGCACATATATTTTAAAGAACTTTCCTTTAAACAACAAATGCTTGTTATATTTTTCTGCATTGAATCCTAAGTTTAGAAAAGAAAGTTCATGCTTATCTGCACTCATAAGCTTAGGAGAAATGGTGCCTAATGTTGTTCCTGAAAATGATATGGGTTCTTTTATACAAGAAGTTAAGTTGACTCTTTCATCAATGATATACATCCTAATTGATGGATGGGAAAAAGAGTGTGGCAGAATTGATGGTGACTGGTGGTTGCAAATTTTTAAAATGAAAGAAAATGGCTGCCAAAAATATAAAATTCTGTCTCATTTTATTAAAGCTGTGATGAGCAATTTTTTCTGGTCCTTTGGTTGAGGGCACATTTAACATCATGGACGATACCATTACAGAACATCCCTAACTATTCAAAACTATGAAGCTTGCAGCTTGATCAAATATTATTTGAGGAGTCAGGGCAAAAAAAGTACAACACTAATTCCTGGACATAAGATGAGGCAGAACATTTTTCTGCCAAAAGAATATGCCATGAGAATTTGAAGAAAAAGAAAAATAAAGCGGAATCTTCAAAGCAAGTACTCACTAGCAGCACTCCAAAACAGGCAGAAACTTCAACTCATTCTGAGCCAGAAGGATTTAAATAAAAGAAAAGCCCCCTCTCTTATACAAGATAAAAATGGTAAAAAAAAAAAGTTTGACCAGAAAGTGAAAGAAAATCTTAAAGCTACAAAAATAACAAACTTTTTTTATGAAGAAATGGAAAATATAAATTGAAAAAGAAATTTGTTTTATTGATAATAATAATAAGTAAACCTTTATTTGGGTGTAAATATGTGTTTAAATAAAAAAATGTGTTTAAATATTGGTTTAGAAACAATTGAAAGGTTTATTATGTTAAGTATCCATATATTTTCTTCCTTTTTTATATTGAATTGATAATATTTATTTAGTTGCTTTATTATTGAATATATTTTTTTCGTTTATGGGGTAACATTTATATAGAGTTTTTCCTTTTAATTCTGGTAAAGAACGCTAGACTGTGTAAATTTTTAAAAAAGTTCAGTCTTGCAAATTTTGAAGAGGGGCACCCATGCATATAGAATATTGGTTGTACATATTTTGTTAAATCTTGGATATTTTTTTTTTTAATTTTCAGACATTTTTAAATAAAGATATTATTCTCATAAAGGTTTTTGTTTCATATTTGGGCTTTTTGTACCTATTTTCGATAAGGAAACAAGATTACTTTGTCACTTGCCATCAAAAAATTTCTTTTTGGAATTATTAATTTCTTTCCTTTAGAAAATTAGAATGGCTTAATGTCTGTGTTGAAATTTGATTAATCTTTATTTGTATTTAATTATAGCTATAAAAATGGAAAGCAATTAAGCTATTTTCTTTCTTTCATTTTTAAAGGAAATTAATGTGCAATTACTGAGAGAGAAAGTATTAAATTATATTGAAATGCTAGAGAAAGATGAGAATTCTGCCAAGCAAACTGAACCAGAGAAAGACAGTACTACCGAAGAGCAAAACGAAAAATTAACTGCATACAAATATGAGAGAAAGGTATGTCTTGGTTTTAGTTGTTAAAAAATATATATGCAAAGGAAGTATTTCCTCATACTTAATTTAATGCATTTTGAGATACTATTAATCAAGTTTCTTTTTTTCTTCTGTTTTGTACCCAAAAATAAGCTAATTTTGTTATAAGGAATTCTGTATTCAAATCGAGATTATAATGGTTTTTAATTAAAGGAGAATAAATGGCATTTTTACTTAAAGTTTGCTTTTATCTGAACAAACAACAAAAATGAACCTTTTTACAGAAATGGTTATCAGCAAAAGAGCATGCATTTTTTTAATACTTATTTTTTTTCAACACTCTTACTTTTTTTTATTTTACAACTTTGGAGATGAGCAGAGCTCTATAACATAATATGATTTATTCTATCCACAATCTGATATCACTGTCTGATCCAATATCAAAATTATATTGTGTTATGAGCTGTTCACTGTCACTCATTCTTCTTCAATTTTAACATAGAATCTAAAAGAAATAGTATTAGCAATGCTTATCTGGAGCACTCTACGCAGTGGAAATGCATGAAAGGCGCGGAGATTATAAAAATATGACTTTATTTTATGACAGCACAGCAGAGAATATAAAATTATTAGCTTTGCACAAAGAATATAGGGTTACAAGAAAATACACAGGACCATATTTGGCAGTTTATCGCCACTTTTGCGAATAAGGCTCGCATATGCTCCCCATTCGCAAAATTTTCAAAAAATACAATTAACAAATTTTAATAAGTTCTGCTTCAACAATGCCTTTGTGAACAGATCTGCTGTATTCAGTTTTGTGGGCACATATTTGATAACAACCAAATTTCTCTCAACTAAATCTAATATAAAAATAATGAACATCAATGTGTTTTGTTCTATTGTTTACAATAACATTTTTTGAAAAAGCTATGGCAGCTTGATTATCACAGTAGACAGTAGGAACAGTTTCAGAAAAATTTAAACCTTTGCATTCATTCGTGATATTTGATAAAGGGAATATTATATCGATATGGGAATTTTTCCATAAATTTCTTTTCTTGGACACGAGTTTTTAGAGATATTCATACCCACACTCATTGGCACGTTGACATTTTCACAAATGTTAACATCAAACATCTTCAATAACTTGATGTATTTTCTTTGGTGTAAATAAACTTTTCCATCAATCTGTTCAAATTCAGTTCCCAGTAGATATTTTACCTTTCCCAAATCTCTATTTGAATTTCTTTTTGATTATTGTGACAATTTCTTTCATACTTTCTTCATTCTTAGCGAATATCACCAGATCATCTACATATACTAGGATTACAACAGTTGACTTGTACATATATACGCAGTTTGTGTATTTATATTTATAAAAACTAATTGAGATAAAGGTTTCATCTAGTTCTTTAAACCATTGTGTTTCTGATTGATGCAATCCATATAAAGACTTCTTTAATAATGCAACATGATCAGCTTTTGGTTTTTCTTGAAACCCTTCTGGCTGTTCTAAATATACACTGAAGAGCCAGAAAAACTGGTACACCTTCTTAATATCGTGTTGGGGGCCCCACGAGTACACAAAAGTGACACAAAACGATGTGGCATGGACTCGACTAATGTCTGAAGGTATCCTAGAGGAAATTCACACCATGAATCCTGCAGGGCAGTGAACAAATCCATAGAAGTGCAAGGTGGTGGAGATCTCTTCTCAGTAACATGTAGCAAGGCATCCCAGATATCTTCAATAATGTTCATGCCTGTGGATTTAGGTGGGCAATGGAAGTGTCTAAAGTCAGAAGAGTGTTCCTGGAGCCACCTGGTAGCAATTCTCGACGCGTGGGGTGTCGCATTGTCCTGCTGGAATTGTCCCAATCCGTCCGAATGCACTATGGACATGAATGAGTGAAGGTGATGGGACAGGATGTTTAAGTACCTGTCAGAGTTGTCTCTAGACTTATCAGAGGTCACATATCATGCCAACTGCACATGTTCCATGCCATCACAGAGGCTCCACCAGATTGAACAGTCTCCTGTTGACAAACAGGATGGATTATCCAATATGGATTATTGATGTTGTCTCCATACTCGTACACGTGCATTCGTCTGATACAATTGGAAACAAGACTCGTCAGACCACGTAACGTGTTTCCAATCATCAACAGTCCAATGGTAGTGTTGTCGGGCCCAGGAGAGGCGTAAAGCATTGTACCATGCAGCCAACAACGGTGCACGAGTGGGCCTTCGGCTCTGAGAGCTCATATTAATGACGGTCCATTGAACAGTTCGCACTCTGACACTTGTAGTTGCCCCATCATTGAAATCTGTGGCATTTTGATGAAATAATGCACATCTATCTCATTTAAGGATTCGCATCTGACGTCAATGGTCCAGTTCTTTCAAGGTCTTTTTCCGGCTGCACCGTATAAGCTAACATGTTTATTTTCTCCACTACACCATTCATCTCGGGAGATACAACATTACTTCTTCGGTGATTAATCCATAATTTTTCAAAATATTCACTAAGTTCTTGATTACAAAATTCAAGTCCATTATCTGATCTAACATTTTTAACCTTATAGTTTAACTGTCGTTCAGATCGCGTGATAAACTGTTTCAAACTACGAACAGCATCATTTTTATGTTTTAACAGATAAATAGTTAACCATCTAGAATAATCATCAATTATTCCTAGGAGGTATTTGTTTCCTCCTATACTGGCTGTAGGAGGAGGCCCCCAAAGATCAATATGTAATCATTCAAGAGGTTTAGAATTAATCTCTTTCAATCTTTTGAATGGACCTCTACAGAGTTTTCCCTGTGCACATTCATGGCAGTTAATAGTTTTGTTTTGAATGTTATCAACACCTTAAACAGTTTTTCTCTTAATCATACTATATACAACCCCTATGTTTACATGAGCATTATGTGAGTGATTTTTGAGTCGTAGCTATATTTTACATTCACCTCCAATTTCACTTTCACTCCTTGAACGGGGTAAATAGAATTCTGTTTTGAAACTTTTAAGAATGACTTCCCATTAGGATCCATAAATATACAAAAAGCCATTTTTACTTACAAAAGACCCTGCAGCTTTTTCTATTAATTCTAAACAAATCAGATTTTTATATGTTATAAATAAACTTTTATCATGACAAAAATGGTGAGTAGCTCCGGAATTCAAAAAGGAATGTTTTGCTATCACTAGAATCTTCCTTGCTCAGAAATTTGCATGCACCAACCACTACAAAAATTGGATTTGCCTCTAGTTTTCTCTCTTCCGTGCGACCAATATCCAGTAGCACGATTACTTAAAATTTCATTTTGTTTTCTACGCGAGTTCCAACAAAATGGTGCTATATGCCCCACTTGACCACAAGCGAAACATTTTACACCTTGAGAATTACAAGCATTTTGCTTATGATTTGTGCTTATCATATGGGTAGAATTAACACATGATGAAAAAGCTCCGGTAACACTTTCATTTACGCAGTGTACATTTTGTAATCTACCGTCCTCAGCTAATAAAGCTTGGCTGACCCATTCTGAAGTAAATTAACCGTCCTTTAACTGATAAAGTTGTTGAACAATTAAATTGTATTATTCCGGCAAGTTCGAAATCATCTTATATGTAAGATGTCTGTATTCCAGTTCACATTTTTCGTTATTTAACTGTCTCGCAAAATCCTGGAGTCTGGCTAAATAAATAGCGGTTTCTTCTGGTTTCATGACGGCTCAAAGTTTTCTTGCAATATTTTTCATGCTTTTGATGGATCCTTTTTGTTTGTGATTAATCACTTGATTGACAAGTCAAGAGCTCTATATATCGTAGAAATAGCTTTGTCTGTCGGTTAACATCTTTAGGATTCGCATCCTGATCGGGTGTTACTTAGGTTCCAGAAACGAAACCAACTAATCCACAATCTCTGAGAAGCATTTAAACATCTAATTTCCATTCGTTGAAATTTGACGATCCTGTTAACTTCGGGAAATCCCAAACGGAAGTTGCTTCATTCATCATGAAATGTTAAATTTTTCACTTCAAAATAATTCGCTCTACGCCTTTAAAATAATTTAAGCATTTCACATATCCAAAAACTGTGTAATCCTGGGCCTATAGCCATCTGGAGTCCTCTATGCAGTGGAAATGCATGAAAGTCAGAGAGATTATAAAAATACGACTTTATTCCATGACAGCACAAGCGAGAACACAAAATTATTAGCTATGTACAAAGAATATAGGGTTACAAGAAAAAATACACAACCGTATTTGGCAATTTATTGCCACTTTTCGAACAAGGCTCACAAACACTTGCAGAGCAACAACAAACTTCTGAAATAAGGATATTCCTGGCTTTTTTTGTAGGCTTACAAAACATCACAAATCATGCACACTCAGGTTTTTAGTTTTTCATTCTTTTTTGTGCGTCAGAGTCTACTTGGAACATCTGAGGGTCCCCTTCAATTTACCGTCCCTGGTCCTTTTGAAAATTTACCCTTTTCTCCTTCAGACAAAGTCTGTTGTGTATAGATTCGTTCTGCATACTGAATATATTCAAGAGTAGATCCGTGGAGCGGTTCTTCACGAGATAATTTACAACTGGTAGATATTTTCCAGATGTACTCTTCGCTAAACTTAGCATCCATTTGGCCACCTTTTGTGTCTAGTTTCTTTGTCAGAACTGAATAATTGCAAACATTGGTACTGACAACAAATTCTTGTTGCTTCCACTCTAATAAACCGAGGATGAGGGTAGGATTTTACTGATAGAAAATAAGTGGCCTGCTTTGTTCTGAAGTTTTCAAAGAGTAATTTAAAACTATAAATGCATACAATAAAGAGACTATGGAAGAGCTTGTCACATTTAAGTTCTGATTGTGGGAAAATCTTTCTATTACAGTCACAGAGATATACACTCGTTCAAAGCATTTAAAAAATGGCATAAGTGACAAATTTTATGTTCCAGATCTGAGACAATGAGATAAACAACAAAGCAAGTCATGGGAGGTGCTCTGGAAAACTAAATCCCATTGAGTGGCTGTGGGAAATATGTCATCCCACCCCCTTGTGAAATGTCTAAAAAGAGAAAAAATGATTTATAAAATATTTTCAGAGATGAGATTTTTCCGCATTTTTGTCTTTTTTGTTTTCTCTCAAAAAAATTTTTTTTCTGGATTCCCGTCCCCCCCCCCCACACACACACACAAAAATTTGCTTTTTCTTCTGAAAATTCTGCTTTTACACAAAGAAAAGAAGCCTTCCTATTTTCCATTTTCGAAAGAAAATTCTGGGAAAATATGCTAGACCGTGCGGCTTAACTCCACCAGCTAGGAAACTAGCTGATTCATCTTTTACTGACGAATCAACATTGTATCAGCAAGCTCTACAAGGAAGAACATTCCAACATTCAGTGCCATTCAAAGTATTAAGTACCACCTTTTTGCAGAAAACAAAACCTCTGTGGCATATTTTGCGAAAAAAAAATTTGCATGAACATGTTGAAAAAAAATTAGTTGAAAACTTAAGGTCATCTTGTAGGGCGTACCAAGATGAAGAATTAAAAAAAATGGAACAAAAACAAATAAACTACATTAAAAAAAGAAAAACTCCTGTCAAAAGAGGTGGTTAAAAAGCTGTGTGCATATGCAGCAACAAAGCAGAGAATAAGACAAAAAAATCTCAAATAAAGAAATAAAAGAGATGATTTACCTAGGCATTCTAGAGATAATGTAGTTCCAACAACTATGCCAGTAATTAAACAGATAGATACTAATGAAGACTGTGCAGAAACTTTAGCCTTTACTGAAAATAAACTTGCAGAGGATGCAAACACTTTATTGAAGAAAAATCTGTCAAAGATAGGAGGCCTCCAAAACAAGGGGTGAAGCTTGTTAATGGAAATCTGTTACCAACAAAAGCCACACAATTAAAAAACTAAAGAAAACCACTTCTTTAACAATTAAGGAAATGTTTCAAATAACAATAATGCTAAATGAATCTGTCATTGTAACTGTACAATTTCCCGACCCCTCTCACTTTATAAGGTGCAAAATCATTGTGCTGTTACTTTTGCAAAAATGTTTAAAAATAAAAGTAATATAAAGTGGTAAGTGAAAAGCAATAAAACCTGACCGGATCATTCCATGTCAAGTGATCCAGAGCTGGTTGCTGGACCATTTTATAATCAAATGATTTTTTGTATGTTGATTCCTACATAATTAGAGAATCCAAAAAGACTAATTTTAATTTTTTATCTTTTTCTGAATTCCAATGGCAGACATTTTTGTTTTACAAAACATGCTGATTTTTGCTTTTGTAGGGGTTTGCGTTAACTTTTATTACTCGGAACTGGTGAACCCGAGGTTGATGAAACAAAAACCAGTTTATTCAGGAAGATACAGCCTTTATTATCTCCAGTACACATTTAACGAAAATTATATCCCAAATAGCAAAACTCAGCTTAAAAGTTTGACTTTTGTGGGGATGTGTAGCTACCTTAATGTACTGTATTTACAAAAAATTTCAACCCTGAGATTTGCTTCTTTTAGGAGCTACGGGCTTTCAAAATCTAAAAATTTCCAAAAAATCTGAATTTCGACACCTTATATTTT
Source organism: Araneus ventricosus (assembly GCA_013235015.1). Classification (NCBI taxonomy): domain Eukaryota; kingdom Metazoa; phylum Arthropoda; class Arachnida; order Araneae; family Araneidae; genus Araneus; species Araneus ventricosus. The sequence goes on from BGPR01000155.1 coordinate 194,760, forward strand.
TGTTGGGGCGAAGTTTAAAAATCTGAAATTTTTACAGATAAACCCTCTATAGTTTATTATATTGCTGTAAAAATTTCATGTTTGATATTTATTTATAAGTCAAGTTAGAGGACTTTAAAATTCTCATAAAAAACGTATTTTTTGCTGAAAATGACAGAGCATAAATTTGACTAAGTACTTTTTTTATCATTAATAAATTATAATAAGATATAACTAATATTACATATAAACTTTCCTTTTTTACATAAAGTAGCTTGTGCACACCTTAAATGTATAATGAAGTTGAATATGTTTCATGGTCACTTTAGGTTCCACAGTATAATTGAGGCTTCATTATTCACTTATTTTATAACACAGTTTTTACTATGGTTACCGTTGTTAAAACACTTTAAAACTTCAAATAAAAGTATCGATATATTATTTACAACTAACACATCACAAAAGTATGGATATACTATACACTTAAGTCAGGTTTATCGTTCTACCTTGATTTGTATTCATTAAGAAGTTTTGATATTTCTTCACTTAGTTTTGGGGAAATGTTATGTGTCCTTCCAGTAGTTGTTGTACTTCTAAGGCACTTAGTTTCCTTAAAACATTGTTCATGGGCACCCCAAGTCTGGTCTTTCTCCTTTTTCTTAAAAGCTGTCCTTGGTCCGGCAGGGATGATAAAATGTTACAAGCAGGGTTGTTGATTTTTTTGATTTTAATGATTTTTTTATACTTTTTATTATTTAACATTTGTATATTAGACAATGAGCATTACAGTCATAGATAACTTACATATATATAACAACATACCAGTCATTAAACTGTACTTTATTTAAAAAAAAAAATTAATTCAAAAATGTAACAACTATTCAAAAAATATTTTTTAACTAAAATATAACAATAATAATATATAATAATACTTTTGAAATATAAGACAATTTTATTAAGGAAAAAAGAAACAATATAATAAAAATTGTCATTTCTTGACTATAGATATATTATTGTATGTTAAAATATTATGGAATTTTACACTCAGCTGTTCATTTGTTTCATTACAAACACAAGTTTTGAAGCTTTCTCTACTCCTAATCTGTTTGACCCAAAACATTAAATAATAAAATTTCTAGATAAAATTTTTAAATTCAGGCTTCAAGGTGCATTGAGTCACCATCAGGACTACCTGTGCGCCAAATTTCGTGACCGTAAGTGTGATAGATTCATCTGGACATTGCGCACAAGCTCACAAACATTGTCTTTTATAAGTATAGATCATAGTTTAAAATGCACTATGTAGATGTTTGTATATCTCTTGGAGCATTTATATGCATTACTTAATTATCTTACATTTGAACATTATTGCAATATAAAAACTTTGTTGTCCCCAACTATTTATTTTTCTCCAATATTAAAATGAAACTCACTGCATTTTACTATGTTCTTTCTTTGTGAATATGATCCTAATATAAATACATGAAAATAATAGGTTTAGAATAGGGCTAATAGTACTCTTTTTAGAATGTATATAGCAGTCTTATGAAATTTTGTTTCAGAATAGGAATTATTAGAGATAAAGTTCGGGAAAATTCCTTGACTCGGAGATAAGAAGTTTTTTAGATCTGGATGTTTAACAATTTTAGCAAAGTAACTCGAAAATTTTGTCCAATATTCTTGAAGTTTTAATTTATAATTTTCTGTAAGATTCAACAATAATTTTTCAGTGTATCAAGGTGGCTGTATCTAAGGGGGTTCTCATGACCCCCCCCCCTCCTGGAATGAAGCAAGTTTTTTTAAAAAAAACTTTTTTTTTTGTAGATTCTATGTCTAGACTATAAACTAAACCCATTTATGATGTTTTCTCATCATATTTCAAAAAAATTGCCTTGCGCCGCAAAGGGTTAAAATCTAATTTGCTTGCGTTGTCAAAAATAAAGATATAGAAAGTACTCTAGTTACATCAATTCAATGAAATATTTTTTTATGTTCTATATATTCTTTCTTTAAATATATATTTAAAAATATTTTAAAATCACTATTTAAAGATACATGAACAATTTTATTTCATTAAAGCAGATTAACTTGATATTTAAAATAAAGCGATTTAAATCAGTGATTTTAATCAACTGATTTAAATCACTGCAACCCTGGTTACAAGCACATCTTTATCTATATCACTAATGTCATTTACCTCTGCCAGCCACCATTGACCATCATATACACATGCAATAGAATCTCTTGTGTGAAGTGTTATTTGTACAGCTTTTGTAGTGGAATGAATTTCATATTCTGTATCTTGTGAAGTAACGAAGCACTTCAGGTTACTCTCTGCCACAGGAACAAAACAATGGAAACTCCTTGTACCAGTAATTGCCACAGTGTTTTCAAATCGGTCAAGAATTATTGTTTTATGTTGAATGATTTTTTCATCTTTTATGTAAGCGAAGGCGATTCCTTTTAAATGTTCTTGACAAAATTCAAACATTTCTGTTGGTGTCAATATTTGGTTAGTGTACTTTCGCTGGAGACTTGCTTTGGTTTGTTGATGTCTTATCTGTCACATAAGTTTGTGAACAGGTCTGAACATTCACACATTTTGTTGAATAAGTATATTAGGCCTACTGCATTTTAAGAGATTATCTTATAACTAGAAATATGACTGAAACAGACTTAACAAAATAAATACGAAGTAAAGTTAATGCACCAAATGGTGCATTAATTGAAAATATAAATGCCATAAGAATTAATTTGATAATTTGCATTAATTTGAATTGTAATTTTAATTACAAATATTACTTGAGGTCATATTATAATTTATTGATGATGAAAATAATATTTCATCAAATTAATGCTCCGTCATTTTCTGCAAAAAATACGCTTTTTATGGGATTTTTAAAGTCCTCTAACTTGACTTGTAGATAAATATCAAGCATAAATTTTTACAGCAGTATAATACACTATAGAGGGTTTATCTGTGAAAATTTCAGATTTTTAAACTTTGCCCCAACAAAGATATAAGGTGTCAAAATTTGGATTTTTTTTGAAATTTTCGGATTTTGAAAGCCCGTAACTCTTAAAAGAAGCAAATCACAGGGTGGAAATTTTTTGTAAAACAGTACATTAAGGTAGCTACACATCCCCACAAATGTAATATGGAGAATAGATTCCTTTTGGGAATTATATGCCTTCAAAAATTTTAAATTTGTCATTTTTAAAGTAAAACTTTTAACCTGGTTTTTGCTATTTGGGATAAAATTTTCCTGAAATGTGTACAGGAGATAATAAAGGCTATATCTTCCTGAATAAACTGGTTTTTGTTTCAGTAACCTCGGATTCTCCAGTTCCGAGTAATAAAAGTTAGCGCAAACCCCTACAAAAAAACAAAAATAGCTGCCATCGGTATTCAGAAAAAGACAAATTAAAATTAGTCTTTTTGAATTCTCTAATAATGTAGGAATCAACATACAAAAAATCATTTGATTATAAAATGGTCAAGCAACCAATTATTTTTTTTTCTGGATTACTTGACATGGAATGACCCGACTTTAAACTGGTTTACACTTATTTTGCAATCCAACACTAATAAAACTGCTACACCATTTATTAGAAACATAGCAAACTATAAAAAGTAAAAAAAAAAAATCAGGCAAATCAATGAATTGACGTAGAAAAATAAGCTTCTAGCTTCCCAAACTGTGTTCGGGAAGCTCCCGCGAGCAAACTCCTTTCGCTCTGCCCGAACACCGTTTGGGCAAAATTGTTAAGTGGTTAAACTTAAGTGAATTCTCTTCAGTTTTTAAGTACGTGTAAGAAGTTTTAAGTTTTTAATATAATGTGTAGTACACAGTATATTCCTTAAAAACTGATGTTTTTCAACATCCTCCAAAGAGTGGCTGTTACCTTTTAGTGTTCACAGTTTTTCCAGAGATAAAAAATATGCATCACTTTTACTAAGTGAATTACAACTTATGACCTAACGTTTAAATCATGCTTGAGTGAAGAAAATAGCGAATTGATATGTACATTTTAAATGTTTTAAGCAGTTTTCAGTTAAATTCTCTGTGTAATTTTAAATTATCTTGAGAATGTTCAGGGGTGATTGTGTTTAGGTTTTATAAGGAAATCTAGATTTTTTACCTTCTCCAATCTGGAATTTCATACTATTTTTGGATACAATATGTATCTCAGATTTTGATTTAAAACGGATATATTATTAAGATAGTGTAATAATTAGGCAGGTTCTTTATAGGAAATCTACCTATTGCAATGGTTTTCATGGTACGACTTCTGGAAAATTTCTACATATCTGTAGAAATTTGACAAATGAAATTCGAAGAATGACTCTTAGAACCCCAAACCACCCCTTGGTCAAAAGATGAAATTTTTATAAATAACTATTCTTATTATTTACTATATATATATATAACGCTTTACCCATGTTATCTTGTGAACCCGATAACTAGAGTAATTGATTATCTCTTGTTGAAAAAAATAGTGAAAATCTAGTCTTTTTGTTAATGCGATGCACAAACATACATATTTTAACACATTAAATTATGTCCCATTATAACAGCACGCCAGTTTTTAGGATTTTTGATATGGAGTCTATCTATCATCCCTGAAAGTTTTAGAGCAATATATGCAAGCCAAATATCATGCATAAAATGGTTAGGTAACAGTTTCCAATATTTTGTTTGCAATTTATTTTTGAAAAATGATTAAAATTGCATTTTGTATACACTTTATAGAATTCATGAATAATAAATTGGTCAATTCTGAAATTGGATTTTAGGATGTTACCATGCCTAAATTTTTTTCTCTGTACATTTTTCACCACAGAAATTGAAACTAATAATAGAAGAGAAAATGTTAATGGTCCATCTTGATTAATATTTGTTATACAGTAATAAAGTATCCTTTGTTTCTAATTTTAAAAATTTCTTTTTAGAATAAACTTTGGGATAGAAAACCACATTTAAGAGAGATGGGTAGAGAATTCCTTCTGCATAAGTTTTGTGAAGTCAATTTTACTGAAGAAGGTCTGAAAACTTTTAACAAAGGCTTAATAAATCATGTTGAATTGGATTTGAATTGTGCAGTAAACATATTGAGGCGAATTGCTTATCCAAAGTTATGTGAAAAACATTTTTCATCTGAATTTCCTTCTGGTGCATTTGCTGAAGATGATGAGCCTGTTGAAAATATCAGCATAAGTGTGGATCATTTTGAATTTTTGCATAAAGAGTTGCCAATAAACTTTTTGGAGCTGTTTAGAAGGGAGGATTTTCATAGTGTTGCATTTGATTTGGAAAAAGATCCACAAATCAATAATATAGTGCCTTCATTTATAGAATTTCTTAAAAGTTGCAAGGAATTTCAATTTCCTGAGAATTGCTTCACTTTAATTTTGGCTGTTCTTAAAAATCCTTATCGTAAAATAGAAGTCTTCTATGATTATGAATTACCTGTTGTAAATGAGCAAATGGCTATAGCTAAATACTTGATAAATTGTTTGCAAATTCCAAAAATCCTTGATGATAAAGATGCTTATGAAAAACTTGCAGAAGCTATCATTAGGTTTGCTAATATACACCCTTCTTTTCTTGCTCATATTCTAGCAGGATTCAATGCCCTTTTAAGTAATCATAAAGATGGCACCCTTGCTTATCAGATTTTCTGTAAAGTTCTAAATCTAATGACATCTATTGGAGCAACAATCATTGATGTGTGTTTACCTCAACACTTTGAAAAAATTTCTTGTCTTGCTGCTAATGATCGAAATTCTGATTTGTATTTCTATCTGTTAAGGGCTTGTGAAATTTCAATTACAAATACTATTGAACATGAATCGCGGGTAAAAGCAGAATCTTCTGATAATGTTGACTTGGGTTTATTTTCTGATGATGTTGACTTGGGTTTATTTTATACTGCTTGCTACAATTATTTTGGACATGATTTAACTACTCGCCTTATACCAGTATTTAAAAAATATGAAAAAAGAAAGGATAGGGAAGAGCAGTACTTATCTAAAAAGCATGCTATATTCCCAACCAAAGATGGATATATGAACATGGAAATGCGATTTTTGACTAATAATAGGAATAAAAACAGAGCAGAGTCTGAATCTTTGAGCATCCCAAGAGTAAAGGAATGTACCTTTAATTCTGCAGGCAAAGTTTTGTTTAGTTCTTCAAATGCACAGTTAGGCTATGTAATTCAAGAAGATATGAATGAGTTGTCAGTTGAAGACCTTGATTATTGGACCACTATTAATGAATTCCCTTTATCTTACTTGGAAGGTGTAACTGATAGATTAACCAAGAATAACTAAGCCTGCTAATGACTATTAAGGCACAATTTCTGCAAGAAGGTTTGTTTACAAAAATTTAACATTACATATATATATGTCTATTTCTATAATTCATATTGCTTTCTCTATTTCACTAAGCTAACTTGAAAATAATATATATACTAATGAATTAGTTTTATTTTAATAATTTACATTGAAAAACATTTACCTACTTTACTTCATTACAAACTCAATGTAATTTAATTTTATAAGATGTTCATAGCTAGCTGTTATAACACATGTATACATCTTTATTCCATCAGAAGAGAACATTAAGGCTTCATCCCTATTTTTTGAATCTTTGTTTATTTTATATTCTCTTATTATTTGGTTCCATTCATACTATTGAGACAATATCTTTAATTACAAAATCTCCAGCAACATGCTCAAAGAATACTTTGGTTTAATGAAGATTTCCTTCAAAAGTCTTATTGATGAAAGATGATACACATATTTTGCTTAGTTTTTGTGAAATTTCCTTTGTGAAGCCATATTAAATTTGTCATTTTAATATCTGAATCCAAAACTGCTATTTCAATTTGACAATATTTCTTGCAAGTACTGTAACTGTCCCTATTTCATGAATCCTTTATTGTCATGAATTACTCTTCCTTATGAGCTTCAAATATTATGCAATAACAAGTTTGTGAACTTCTGAAAGCAAAATTGAATAGCATTTTGTATCTTATTTTTAAATGCTTCCTGCAATAATGTTTGTATTTTACCAATTAATCTATTGTATGTAGTGGAAAAATATTGTATTCTTTTTTTTTATTTTATCACATTTAAAAATTTTGATTGCTGTGTTATAAACATTTTATATCATGTTTTTGTGAAGATCAGTGCATTTCATGTAGATATTGTAAATAGTGTTTTTATGGTGATATTATAGTTTCTAACAAATTTAAAAAATAAATAGTTTTATATTCAAATCAGTTTTATTTTATTTATTTATTTTATTTTTTATTTGCTTGATTAGAATTGTGATTTCGCCTTGATTTTTGCTTCTGTTTTGTCAAAAATGAATTTTTAAATAAAAATGTGTTCATTTAAGAAATAAAATATAGATAATATTTTTTGCAGTAATTTGTCCTCATTTAATTCTTTTATGAATATTTTATCTTTTTCTCTGCATGAATTGTTTATTTCTGATTCCTCTCCACTGCTAACTTTTCTCTGAAAATGTCTTTATAATTTATTGAAACAATACACACCACTCAAATCATTTAGTTGAGTACCTATTTTTGAAGGATCAAGGGATGTTTATTTATATGGAATTAGCCAGTTGGGGGCTCCCCGCAGTAAATTACAATAGCCACTGTAGAAACATCAATTATGTGTAACTGACTACATTGCAACTTATGTTTTATCACTGATTAAATATGTCATTTTGAATATTTTGATAGTTATTAGTAAATTAATGGCTATTTAGATTATTTTTGTGATAATAAAAAAATTAATTACTATTTTTAGTTAAATTAATTCATTTTATAATATTACTTTGATTCATTAAAATTGCAGAAAAAAGCATGGCTTCACTATAAAAAAAAGAAACCTTTTCTTAAATATTTTGTCTCATTAATTACATTATTTTGATCTATAAAATTTAGCTTTTTCTCTAGTGTTTCTTCTTTTTTTTTGTTACAGCAAAGAGAAAAATGTTGACTGATCCATTTTCTTTTTTTCGAAACATGTTGGGGAGTGAACTATTTAATATGGAAATAGCTTTTAACAGTACATGGCAATTGGCTTTGGACATATCTAAATAAATTTAATTTTGTTTATTCTAAATAAAATTCATTGCATTGGTGATGCTGTTAAGTCTATGAATTCATGAGGATATGTATAAGAGCAATGTGATCCTTATGCAGATGCAGAGTGTTTGTTACCATATGACAGAAAGTAGCTGATATCCATTTATTCAAAGGTCATTTATACTTTGATCTGAAACTGTATATTTTTCTTCAGTCCCAAACTAAATCTTTACGATTAATATTTAATTTTAAGCTCATTTTAGGTAGATTCCTTATAGACACAGTACCTATTGCAATGGTTCTTATGACACAACTTCTGGAAAATTTCTGCGTATCTTCACTGAGCATGACCCCTAGAACCCAAAACAACCCTTCGTTAAAAAGTTTATATAAAACCCTTCTAATCTGAACTAATTGGGACCAGTGCCTGTTCGGATTACCCAAAATTCCGATAAAAATAGAAAAGAAAAAGATGTGTGCTAAAAGAATAAGTTATAAGTACTCAATGCTACTATCTCTTGAATTCTTTTATTCAAAAGCAATCAAAAGAGAATGTCTCCCCTTTTCATTAGAATAATGGATGTGCTCCTGTATGAAGTGACCTTATCTTACTGCGAATTGCATTAGTTTCTTCAATGTATACAAAATTATGCATGTTGAAAAAGTACCTTTTTGTTTTTAGGTGTATATTTAGATATTTTCAGGTAATCTTTTCAATTACATATATTTTCGAAAATCAAATTGGTTTGGATTAACCGGAATTTCAGATTAGCGGGGTTCTACTGTATGACGCTTTTTCCCATGTTATCTTGTGAACACGATAACTGGAGTAATTTGGATTTAAATTTAACCAGCGTGGGATATGTTGTAAGGATAGTGAAAATCTCAGTTGAGTTCGTAGATGGGCTATCCAGCTCAAAGGGGGTGGGAGTGGAATTTTTAATTTTCCCATACTTCCTTTACATTTGAAAGTAGAGAGAAAATTCAAATTATACGAATGATTGCCTTATCATAATAAACAATTTTTGCATTTAAACTTTTTTTATAGCTACAATTGCTTAGAAGTTTAAGAGCTAAAAAGCCATTTTCAATCCCTTCCCCAAATTTATCATCTCACCATAGCTTTGTTACGACTAAAGATGGAAAAAAATTTTCAAGTAGGCGAATTATCACCTTATCATAACGATCAACTTTTATATTGAAAGTTTTTTGTCAGCTAAAATTGCTTAGAAGTTTTGAGCTGAAAAGCGATGTTCAATTCCCCCCCCCCCCCAAATTTATCATTTCCGCATCACCCTGTTACAATTGAAGATAGAAAGAAAATTTTAATTAGACAAATTATCATCTAGTCGTAACGAACAACTTTTATACTGAAAGTTTTTTGACAGCTGGGAATTCCTTAGAAGTTATGAGCTGAAAAGCGATGTTCAATTTCCCCCCTCCACACACACACAATTTGTCTTTTCCCCATATCTCCATTACGATTAAAGATAGAAAATTTCAGTTAGGAGACTTATCACCTTAATATAACAAACTACTTTTATATTGAAAGTTTTTTGACAGCATGAATTACTTAGCAGTTATGAGCTTCCATCTGCCGCATACACTTCCACTTATACGGTAAATAAGCTGATTTACCTGGCTTTGCTCTGGATTCTTCTGCTCTCATGTCTAATGTTTTTAATGCAAAAACTACTATTGCATAAAAATTATAATGCACGAATTCTTTTTCCAGGGATGAGATTCTTCTGCTTTTTCGCGGATTGCAGCTTTTATGTTATTTTGGAGAAATTCCGCTTTTTTTGTCTCTCAAAATTCCATTTTTCCGTCCGCAAAAATTTGTCTTCTCTCCCGAAAATTCCTCTTTTACACAAAGAAAAGAAATCTTCCATTTTCGAAGGAAAATTCTGGGAAAATATGCTCGACCGTGCGGCTCAACTCCACCGGCTAGGAAACTAGCTGATTCATCTTCTACTGACGGATCAACATTATATCAGTAGGCTCTACAAGGATGAGCATTCCAGCATTCAGTGCTATTCAAAGTATTAAGTACCACCCTTTTTGCAGAAAACAAAACCTCTGTGGCATATTTTGCAATAAAGATTTTTAAAAAGATTTTTTTTTTTTGCATGAACATGTTGAAAAAAGATTAGTTGAAAACTTAAAGTCATCTTGTTAGGGCACACCAAGATGAAGAAATAAAAAAATGGACCAAAAACAAATAAATAAATTACATAAAAAAAAGAAACTCCTGTCAAAAGAGGCAGCTAAAAAGCAGAGAATAAGACAAAAAAACTTCTCAAAATAAAAATTAAACAGATAATATACCTAGGCATTCTAGAGATAATGTAGTCCCGACAACTATGCCAGTAATTAAACAGAGAGATATTAACGAAGACTGTGCAAAAACTTTAGCCTCTACTGAAAATAAACTTGCAGAGGATGCAAACACGTCTTTTATTGAAGAAAAATCTGTCAAATATAGGAACCCTCGAAAACAAGGGATGAAGTGTGCTAATGGAGATCTGTTACCAACAAAAGCTGCCACAAAGAAAAAAAACGAAAAAATACCAATTCTTTAACAATTAAGGAAATGTTTCAAATAACAATAATGCTAAATGAATCTGTCATTGTAACTGTACAATTTTTACCCCTTTTACTTTATAAGGTGCAAAATCATTGTGCTGTTACTTTTGCAAAAATGCATAAAAATAAAAGAAATGAAACAGAATTCAGTATAAGATACATTATTGTAATTTATAAAGATATAATAAAATTTTCACTATTGCTTGAAGCAAAAGAAATTATTTGTCCTTATTTTTATTTATTTTTTGAGCTAACTTTTATCAAAAGGCTATTAAATATAATTCTCGGACTTTTGTTGGGTGAATGTTCCATCCAAGTGATGTACAGGTGGTAAATATGTTTTAATGTCTTAATTTTATATTTTCTGATGCCCCTGATGATGTGTTAAACTTGTTTGTTAACTTTTAATGTGAATAATTTAATATTTTTCTTATTTACACATACTGAATTATAAATAATTAAGTTATTAATTATTATAGAGTAATATTTTCATTATGTTGCATATTCTGATGCTTTACTTCTTAAAACATCTTTTGCGTATAAATTATAGTACAAATTTTTTGCTCGCATATGATTTCAGTCTTTTTGCTTTTTTGCCAATCTCATCCCTGTTTTCTTATCTGAAACGTTTTTAATTAAAATGAGTATCAATTGAACCGGACGATTTTTAAAAACAGCTGTTTTCTCCAGAAATTATTATTTGTTATATAGGTACTTCAAATTTTGTTAACAATTACTAAAGTAAAATAAATGTTTTAATGAATATTTTGAAACAATTAAATTAATTATTCAATAATTTAAAGCATGAAAATAATTCAAATCAATAGTTGGTCCTGATATAAACTGTTAATCGTCTACTTTAAAGAAAAATTTTTAGCATTCGTCCAGAATTCTGTTAATGTATGCTGGCAACAGTTCTTTGTATTATTCTTGTTCTACAACAATAAAGAATATTGTCATGGATTCTGTATAAAATTAATTTTGAAAAATATTAAAATAAGAGAAATAAATTGTATGGAAATTAAATTTTGGTCACTGAAAAGATAATTTTTTGAAATTTAATATGGTGTAAAATAGTTTCTTAAGATAATATTTTCCAAAGATATCGCGGAAAATCGCTTTGCTCAATTTTTAATTAACTGAAATTTTAAGTACCTTTTGGGCTTTGGAAAGTTGAAGGCGACCTTTCTCTTGTCTTAAATAAAAAGTTTGCAACGTTTGGTTGGCATTAGTCCATTTGTTTAGATGTGGAACATACATATATAGCCACAATGACTTTTATTGAAATTAAGATAATTATAAGATTAAGATTGCTGGCAATTACTGTGAGCCATAAAAAAAGGTTTACGTGAAGATTTCGTCACAATTAATTAAATATTTACTTTTAATTAAGTAAATAGTTAATTTTAATTAATCAAACAGTTAATTAGTTAATTTGACTGATTACTTTAATTTTATATTTAACTAAATATGGCGGGACCATGATTTGTTTAATAAAATCAATATAAAATAGCCAAAAACAATAGATATTTAAATAAGAGTTCCCTTTATCCTTTTTTATATAGAAAATTATTTCATTAACTTTAAAATTGTTTTGGGGTTTCTGCCTGGGTATTTTCTTTTAACTGTCAATGGAGATTTAAATTTTTCCTATCCTTTAAAGACACGTATTAAATTTACCACTCACAAAGTTTAATAATTTTATTCTCTTATGTGTTAAGAATTTAGTGACTATCATCTCTGTGACCAGGGAGTCCTCTAAATGAGCCCATTCTAGTAGTGTTTAAATGTTTCATGTCATGTAATTTTACCATATGACAAAGTAATGTTCACACAATTATATTGTAACCTAGATTAAATAAATTAATTTTCAAATCTAGAGTCTTTCTTCATTCGTGTCAAGAGTCAATTTCTTGTTACTGTTTCAGATAGGCTGGCATAATGTTATCTAGGAGATATTCGCACTGCTGGGGTGTTTATTTCTTTGACTCCTACCTATTGAAAGATTATGTGTTGGGATATAAAAAAAAAATTTGACCAATAAATCTAGCATAACCTTTTGAGTAGAATGATAAAACGTTGATATAGTAAAAAATGGAAAATCATTAAAACAGAATCATGACGTAAATATTGCAATGTGTGGAAACAATCAAGTCATTGGCTATGTCTGTATTGATCAGTATGTAATATTTCATTACTTTTGTAACATTAACGTAAAGGGCCTTTGTAACATTAACGTAAACCTTTCTTTGCCTTCCAGCTTGCCGAAAATGATTGCAATTTGAAAATGAAATATGTTTAGTCTCTATGTATCGTTATAATTTTTCAGATTTGATTTATTATGCATGATGAAAAAATCTGTTACGCAAAAATTATACTTTGATCATATTTAGTGAAAACTAAATCGCAGGTCTGTTAGTAGATTTATTGGTCTGTTCTAAAGTATGTACCGCCAAAGTTTTTGCATTGAAGAAACATTTCTAACGTCCCTTATTGAAAGCTTTTATATTGTATACAGTAAATAGTCATTAAAATTCAAGTGATTGATATTTATTTTTATCTTTTAAAATAAGTTATCATTTGTTCCTTTTCCATATTAATTATTTAATACTTTAGAGTCGGTTATTATCATTCAAGTTGTGTGGTTGTCAGGATTATTCATTTCCACTTTTACTTTTGTGTCAAGAAAAACTTCAGGAATTTTATTGTGTTTTCATTTCTTACCCCCTTGAAATCTGGTGAATTTCTCCTTGAAAATATACAACTTTAAATTTTGTTGGCAATTTAATCTAACTTCATAAATCAGCAACATCCTATGTAGAATATACATTTACATTTTACTGTCATAATGAAAACAGTTTCAGTCCACAAATCATCTACAATTGTAAATGATTCTTTTCTGGAATGAGTGAAGAAAGTGCTTTTATGTTTAAGGTGGAACATACGCTGTATGTAAAGATTTGAGAGAGAGGCCCATGACCAATTTGTTAAATAGAATTCGACTGGGAAATTGGGCTATTACAAATCACTTTTCCACAAATAGTAACTTTCCAAGAAACTTGCTGTTTCTTATTGAACAACACAGAAAGGGAGAGGATAAAATTCCACCTATTGAGAGAAATAGCTTTTCAGAAGTGCCTGAGGTGTTGTTTGTCCCTTTTGTTATTACCCTATTCTTTTCAGACTTATTTTCGGGAAAACTGCATAAAAATACTTACAAAATTGTCATTAATAGATGACTTATTATTTCCCCAGTAAAAGGACAATTTAAAGTTTTCCTTCTATCAATTATCATATTGCGTTATCATCTCGTGTATCTTATATTTTTCTTATAAAATGATTTTTAAATTATTCATTTGAGTAATAAATATTTTATTAAAAGATATTTGTTACAAAAATTTATATTGGTCGAAAATTTCATTTTTAACAAATTCAAAATTTAATGTTTGTTCTTAGAGCCAATTTTGAATTTAGAACAAGCAGGATAATGGAGAACGATGCTTTATTCAGGAATATTCCGTAAAACTCGAAGCACAGGTAACACGGAAAACAGCACTTGTACAAATTAGCAACACAAGTAGACAGCAAATCACTAATAATAACAGAAACAGCACTAACTACAGCATTCAACTTCTGACAGCTAACCAATTCGATTTATGAGCAGACTCAGTGGCGAATCCAGGGGAGGGGCTATCGGGCTGTAGCCCTCCTCCCCAGAGCTAAACCAAAATTCTTGATTTAATTTAAAATCACTACAACTGTTTGATCTCAATTTTCATTTTAAAAGAATAGTAATAAAATCGTGAAAACATTTCTTTCTGACTTGACAGGCTCGAAAATATTCCTATTTGTCTAGTCATTCCACTTGCACTTGTAGCGTTGGCACGGTCGAAAACATTTTTTGGTCAGCTATTTCATTGTATTTTTTATTAAATTATCGAAAGTATTGTAGTGTTCTTTATTATTCTTATTGTCAGGAGAGGAAATCCTGTAAAGTTAAAGTGTTTTGGTTTATATAAGCCATGAGGTTTGACATTCTTCACTTCGGTACAACATTTTTATGACCTCCCCCCAGACCCGAATCCTGGATTCGCCACTGAGCAGACTCCAAAGAGATCCCAAAGACATCATCCCCATCGGAGTATCGGTATTTATACCCTTTTCCGACGGGGCGTGAAGGAGCATAGAATCATTTAGAACATTCTATATCTCCGTTCCTTATAGAGATATGACGATAACTCTTGCATATTCGACTACTTTCATTTTGTTCCCATGGTGGTGTGTGTGTGTGGGGGGGTCATTGGCTCTTAACCAATACGAATATCTGTAAAAAATTCTTTCCAACCACAAGACTAGCATAGCAGGAAAAACAGTTTTACAGATTTGTAACAATATATTGTGACAAAATCGACCTGTGGGTGTACGTGAATGAAGTCCAATGCACAGGATTGAAAAAAGTAAAGCTCTTTATTTTACAAATATTTTAAGCAAAGAAACGTAGCACAAGTATTAAAACAGCACTTGTAAGAATTCACAACAGAGATTACCATTAAATCTCGACACAGCGCTCAAAGGCCTCTTGTTAGCTCACCAGCTTGCTGATCAAAATCCAACTAACTCTTCTTGGCTTGAGAGCTTGCTTTTATACTTTTTCCAACAGGAAGTGACTTCATTATGTAGGAAGTGACGTAATCACCAGAAAGTTCGTGAAGCCGGTAGAAATAGGTTGAAAGTTCGAGGTCCTTCTAGAAAATCCTTTTGTCGCCAAGATTAGCATCTCAGGAAAACGACTTTATAGCTTTGTAACGATATATTGTTGCGGCGATTTTGGAACTTGGCGATCGGATTTGGCTCCAAATGCTTGTCTGGGAAGCTCGAGGCTAGGCGAAGTTAGGTTCTCGAGATATGATGCAACTTCCAGAAAGTTCGATCCTGCACCTCGCCAGACAAGGCGGGCAACAGCTCTGAAGTTCAGTTTTCAATACCCAGTGAGCTCTGCTATTTTTTCAGACATGACACATTTCCGCGGAAACAAGCGGATTTCCGCTTTTTCGGCATCGAATTTAATCATTCTTGGGATCGATGCAAATCTGCATTAAAATTTTTGTTAATGTGTTGGGGGGAGGAGGTTGCTCACGCAAACAAAAACTGCGTCATGTGAAAATTTTGCGTATGGCTCTAATGCGGAAGAGTTTCGAATACATGAGATATTACATAATCCTGCTGAAAGTTATATATCGTCTGAGTTATGTATCTACGTTCTGCCGCGCTTTGGCGTCAAAGTTTAGCATTGGGAGGAATGGCTGAAGGTTGTATTCTTTTCTTTCTCCCCAGATAGCAATTTTAGTTTGCAGCAAGCCTGCCACAAATTTGTCATGACAAGAGTGCAAGTTTGCCACAAATTTGT
>BGPR01000155.1:210850-254597 GCA_013235015.1 Araneus ventricosus
GACAAGAGTGCAAGTTTGCCACAAATTTGTCATGACAAGAGTGCAAGCTTGCAGCAAATTAACGAAAGCTTCGAAGTCACCACGAAACGAACTTGCAGCAAGCTTGCCGTGCAAACTTATTGCAAATTATAGCAAAAACAGAATACGAAACACAACGCGGGATAGAACTCGCGACCTCCTGCTTCCGAAGCGGAGACGCTAACATTGTGCCAGTTGAACTCTGAGAGAAGATGATAGATTTCGCTAATACATCGTTCGATTCGATTCGTATACGATTTATTTTTAACTATTTTCTGGATTTCATTAATTTTTTGAGTTGAGAATATGATTTTAAGTCAAAGAGAGCGATTTTCGCCAACAACTACGTTTTACTAGTAGAATAAATTATGAAATTAGAATTCAAAAGTAATTACTTTAAAATAGGACAAAATGTCTAGTTATTATTGTTCAACAAACACTGACTGTTTTTTATATTTAATTTTGTTTATAAACGTTAAAATTTCAACATTAAGAAAAAGGCGATATAGTTTTCTTTAAAGTGAGAGTGATATATTTAGTAAAAAGATGGAAAATGTTTCAAAAACTTTTTTTATAAAAAAGTTATTTTTTCACAAATTATCATTGATTTATTGAATTAATAAAAAAGAATTACGGTCTAGGAGATGCTATTAAAAATCGGATGTTTTTTAAAACAGAGAGAAAGATAATTATCTCTTTATTGTGCTATCTTTGCAGGAAGCTTGTTTTGCAAAATTGCAGCAAGTTTGATTTGCAAAGGAGGTGGCGCTATTTGTCACATCGAACTTGCTACAAGTTCGATTCAAGTTTGAAGCGTCAAATTTTGCCATGACAAGTCAAAATCAAACTTGCTGCAAACTTACGTGCTATCTGGGTCATTTCATCCGATCAGAATTCATTCCGAATTCTTGATGGGATGGAAGAAAATCATCCACGAATTTCTTCCGATCCGAATTTCGCGAGAAAAAAAGATCGTTAGCTCTCCGTGAATGAAGCTATTTTATTTTTGTGTTCTTTTTAACATTCTTTTCTTCGTCTTTGTTAGTTATTTCGATTTCATTTTTGTTAGTTTTCGTTCCCTAACGTTTGTCTGCCAACACAGACATGACACATTTGTGCGGATTTCAGTATTTTTAATATCTCAAGCACTTTTTGTATGAATTTATTCATTTATTGTTCAATTAATCATACTTATTTTACTTCTCGGTGTTTAGGTTTGACACGATTCTGTATTTATGAAGTTCAGTTTTTTTCCAAGCCTGTGTCATGTCTGTTTTTTCTACAGTTCGTGCTCTAATGTGATTGAGTTATATAAGCGTATTTCTTCACATATTTGAATTTTTGGCTGTTTACTGTAAATAATTGGCTGTAAATGAAATCTTTTTAATCCAAGGAACCTGCGTCATCATTTGCGCCTCCTTTTGTTAGTGAAAAGCTGTACGTGGCGCAACAACTGATGTAAGAAGTGGGGTTGGATTTTCCTGTGAATGTCTTTTACCAGAGATATGGAGGATAAATTCGAAACACTGTTCGCTATGAGGGAAGAGGTGAAAGCTGGGCAGGAACTCTTAGAGAAGAAAATGGAAACGGATAAGAACAATTGACAACGGAGACGAAAGCCGGACAAGATGAAATAAAAGAGAAACTTCAAAAGACAAGGCAAGTGTTTCAGGATTTCCAGCAGCAAATTAAAACTGATCAAGCACATTTTAAACCCAAAGTAGAAGGTAAATCATGATAGCTAACAAACCAAAGCCAAATTTAATGCAGATATAGAGGAAGTTGAAAAGAAAATTAAAACTTTAGAAGTCCGTTCCAACGCTCCTTCCCTGAATCCAGAAGACGGAATTTCTCGTCTCAACTTCAAATTATTAACTTTCGATGGACAAACACCATAGAATGTGTTAAAACGTCGTTTGTGACTTCAGTAAATGGGGTGACTCGACTAGGGCCAGCCTCCCATCTCTCCATGGACCAACAGCAAAAGTTCTTCAATCAGTCCCGCCAGATAAGTTACATAATTTGTCAACAATTGAAAAAGTTCTTGAATGCCAATTCGGAGGGTACCTAGTACAGCTGAAGGCGCGTCATCAAAAGACGGAAGAGAACTGGCAACAGATGTCGAGCGTTGATGAATTTAGCTTTTCCGCGCTGCCCTGCCGATGTTTCCGAAAACCTGGCAGTACAATGTTTCACGGATGCTATTCGTGACGAGGACGCACAACAAGCGACTTGTTTGTCGGATGCCAAAGGATTTGAAATTGGCACTCGTATTTACTACGAAATATGCGAAATCAGTTTCCAGAAAAACCAAATACAGTCAGACAACTAAAATAGATTATACGAATCCCAGAAACCAGTCATTATTAGAAGGAAAATTTGTTGAGAAAGAGCAGAAACAACCTGAAAGTAAACAGGGAGACTCGACGACCTTCAAACATGACATGCAGCCAGAAAGGACATATTCAAAGAAACTGCCCAATGGGAAATTTAGCTAAAGATAAAATAAATGAGGAAAAACTAATTATAGGTCGTCTTGAGAGGCGAAGGTCACCCTCTCTGAAAAATGCCTCTGTAAAAGAATTTAAAATTTCCTCTCTGAGTGGCGGAAAAAGACGAACTCTATGTAGAAGGTTCTTTCAGTGATTTTTCATGTTTAGTTTGATAGATACCGCTGGAATTGTTACACTGTTAAGAACAGATGTCGCGAAAAAAAATCGAAAGAACATCTATTGTATACATCTCCTACTACTTAACTAAGGATTATCAAATTTGAGCAAACGACAGTACATCTAAAGCTCGTCGTGATCATCAAATGTCGTTCAAGAGTTGGTTCACTCGTGCACCAAATAAAGTATGACGCTGACATAATAGACCATTGCTTGAACTTTTTACAGAAAAATGATTTAACCATATATCTTGAAAGAAATGAAATTTGTACGAAAGGAGAAGAAATGCTATTACGGTCAGCTAACAGCGAATATTCAAAATTTTGTACAATGCTAACAAAGGAGAAAATCATAGTCCCCTTTCATTCAGAATTTTTACTGCATAGCTTTCCTGAATCTACTGATACGCAGCAACAGAAAATATAACTTTAACTCCACAGAGAGGGATTCTTGTAGCTATCTTGCTCGTAAACTTGAAAAGAAGCTCTATCCCAGTCAGAGTTGTAAATGTAGAAAATAGACCTAAAATAATAGAAAAAGGAACCGAAATAGCATCTTGCACACCTGTAGTCGACATTGTCACGCGGCCCACAAATCTTCTAGAAGTAAAACACATTCAGTCCATCTTGAGCCATTTAAGTGGACTGACAGCGAAACAACTTGCAGCGGCCAAAAAGCTACTTTATGAATTCCAGGATTTATTTTCGAAATGTGACACCGATGCAAGCCATACAAGTATTATCCAATACCGAATTTACACAGGAGATCATCCATCTATTAAACAGCACCCAAGAAGACTAACCCTTCTGTAGAAGAGACGGAGTGGAGCGATTGATTAAGGACATGAAAGATAGCAATGTTAACAAAGTATCATCAGGACCTTAGGCCTGTCATATCATAGATAGCATGTACACTTGCAGCAAGTTTGATTTTTCTTGATATTAACTTGTCATGACAAACTTGATGTGGCAACTTTGCAGCAAACTTTCTGCAAAGTAACAAAGCATAATTTTGATCTTTGTCTCTGTTTTAAAAAACATCCTATTTTTAATAGCATCTCCTATCCTCCTAAGACCGTCTTTCTTTTTATTAATCCAATAAATCAATGATCATTTGTAAAAAACTAACTAGGTCTTTTTATAAAAGAAAATTTGAAAAATTCTCCATCTTTTTACTAAATATAGAACTCGCATTTTAAAGAAAACTATATATATAGTTTTCTTTAGAATGCGATATATATCGCCTTTTTCTTAACGTTGAAATTTTAACGTTCATAAACAAAATTAAACCTAATAAACAGTCAATGTTTGTTGAAAAATAATAACTTAAATTTTGTCCCATATTTTTAAAAGTAATTACTTTTGAACCCTAATTTCATAATTTATTCTACTAGCAAAAGATAGTTATTAGAGAAAATTGCTCTCTCTTTGATTTCAAATCATATTCTCAACTGAAAATTTAAAAAATTAATGAAATCAAGAAAACAGTTTAAAATAAAACGTGTAGATACACCTATCTGTTAGCGCAATCTATCTTCTCCTCTCAGAGTTCCGCTGGCTGAGTGGCTATGAAGTGGGTTGTCGGGGGTTCGAATCCGAGGTTTGTCTGCTTACTCTGTTTTTGCTATAGTTTACAATGAGTTTGGTGCAACAAGCTTGCGGCAAGTTCGACTTGTGGAGACTAACTCGTTTGCAATAACTTGTTTCAAACTTGCACTCTTGTCGTGTCAAACTTTCTGCAAGCTTGCAGATTTGCATAGCAAGATTGCTGCAAACTAAAATTGCTCTCTGAGTACTGTCGAGGAGGTGTGATTCAATCATTGGTAATTAAATGTGCATAAAGTGTTTCTAAATTTGAAAAAGCATTCCTTTTTAATATACTTTTCCTAAGTTTTATTTTTAGTTCCATCTTCCGTCAACAAATGGCGCCTTGGAAGACCATTTTGGTGCTTAGAAAGAAGAGGGTAGCGTTATACATAGGCACCGCCTCAGGCTTCGTACCATTTTCTGTGCCCTGAAGCGACAAACATGATTGATTATCCAGAGGGCGCTGGCAGCAGATGCGTACAAATGGGGTTGTAAGATTTGGCGCTTACGCACACTTTCCTTCCCTATTGAAAATGAAAGTATCCTGTTTTTTTACAAGTCCAATTTTGTGAATATTTTTACAGATCGCGCAGGACTGCTAAATGTATGCTTTCGTCCAAGAAATAAATTTTTATACGCTTTCTGAAATACATATATCTCATTGATAATTTTTTAAAATTAAATAAAAGTATATATTATAATTAAATAAATTTAATAATTTATTTAATTCTGAATCTGCCTTCTGAATATATCTTATTGATAATTTTTTAATTAATTAAAAAAGTTTATATTTTGTGTGTATAAAAGTATATATTGAAGCAATAAAAATATTTATTTGTTAATCAATTTAAATAAATATATACTGATATGTTATTCTGAGATTGTCATAAAAGTTAGGTATAATTGCTTAGAAATGTTAGGAAACATCAAATAATGTGTTTTTAATTACTGTGGAATTAACTTTCGATATAGCACTTATTTCTACTTGACCTTCAGTTTTTAAAATACATTTATATCATAAATTATTTGTGTTGTAGAATTATATTTTGTTATATCCTTCTTAGTCAGGAAATGAAAATTCTATTTGCTATATAATAAAATAATACACATTCGTGGTTAGCAGTGGCATAATTTCCACGTTTGATATAGTTACCGGCCATGTGCATAAATCTTGGCCAGTTATCCTTAATTGTGCAGCATGATATACATCATCATAACTGCTTTATGAGCATACACCTCACCTTACATATCGGTTTTCATATTAACTATCACATCTAAAATATTTAACCGATGTTTGAAGAGAATGCGTAGAAAAACACATGCTTTTTCCACAATACTTTCTCTTTTAATTTCGATGGATTATAGTACAAAAAAAAGAAAAGAAATTAGTGCATTTTTATTTATTTTGTCTGAATATATTCATTCAAACTTTAACTCAGAATACGAAGGTGAAATAAAAATATTTTACCAAACACTTTTTTCATACGCTATCTTTTAGTTCGTACTAAAAAAAACTATGAATACAACTTGGTTATTTTATTATAACCAAATGTGTTTTCAAATTAATCGATCTACAAGGAAGAAACCCCAAACTTCTCTTGTCAACCGTTTTGATGAGATTGTACAAGCATTTGACTGATTAGAATATATCTTGTTTTTATTACATTGCAGGCACAAGCTAGAGATGCAAGTTTGCCTTTTTCAGTTACTTTTTTAAAATGAGACATGGGATTTTTTTCCCTCATACTTTCAAAGCTTTATTTTTATCATTTGCAATTTTTTCATTCTTTTCATATAGGCTTTGATATTTTCAGTGTAATATTGTTACAAAAGTCTTACTGTGGGTGTATAGTGTAAACAGTCCAACACGCAGGATAATGGAGAATGAAGGTTTATTTACAAATATGCAGGAAAACAGGCAGCACAGGTAAAGGAAACAATAATTCTTGCACAGATTACCAATGTAAACAAACAACAATTCACAGATAGTAACAGTTCAGCAATTTGTTATCTAACAACCCAAACAGTAAGCAAATAACTAGTAACGACAATAACTGTACTTTCAATAGCGCTCAGCTCCCCAGCTTCCTAGCTCGCACTGCGAACTCCAAAGACGTTCGCGCTCCAAGGGGTTCCCAGTCGATCAACACACATCTCCGTCATCCAAGCGCGCTCCTTATATAGTTTCCCCCGGAAGGCCGTGGAGTCACATGGAATTATCTAGAACATTCAAGCGTATCTTCTCTCCTAATAGAGATATTGAGAAGATTCCAGCACCTTTGAGATCCCATATTTCGTCGCCAAGGTCAGGGGAACAGACGTGGCCGCTGCTAGTCATCCCATACTTATCCCTGTTAAACTCTCTTCCCAACCATAAGACTCACATTGCTGGGAAGCAACTTTCCATGTTTGTAACAATATAGAGCCGTTGAATTTAAACAAGTTCAGAACATGCAACAAATGCTTCTTATCCTTGAAAAAAGCATTAAACCTTCATTAGTTACATGACTTATTTGATGCCCTATATTAATTTGAAGATAGAGGCATTAAATTCATTTGAATTGTAGCTATTTTAAAGATTTATATAGTTTGTAAATGTTTTAAAACAATTTGCTTTTATCACTTTTCTTCAATGATTTTTGCCCACAATTTGGCCTAGATTTATGTATTTTTATTTTGGCTTATAATGATCCAGTTGTTGACTTCTGTATTCAGATATTCCTTCTTAATTCTTAGACGTGTAATGGGTATATAACAAATCGTTGCAAAAAACATAGAGTAGTTGAAATTTTAATTAAGATTTTATTAAAGATAATTTTAAGGTAATTTTAATTAAAGATTATTAAAGCAGAAATAGAAATGGAACAAACCAAAAACGTAAAAAAAATCGCTGTGTTGGTTTTTTCTAAATATTCTGTATATTCTGTTAATTTTTGCTGCTATAGTAATTAATCTATGAAATATAAACTAACCAATAGAATGCAATTATATTACTTTGTGTTTTATTATCTATAAAAAAGTTAAAGATTTTCAATTAATGCATGGCCAAAATTGTTATTAAAGGGAATTTAAAAAATGCACATTTTCAAAAAAATTTAGTTGCCAGTGCATTTAAATGTTCAGTCCTTAGCCTTTTCCTAAGCGTTATGAGAATTTCTTTAAAAGTTCTGTTTAGACTCATGCGGGAAAAAAAATGACTATTATATTTCTCTTAGCATTTTTGTGTTGTAGAATTTCTTTTTACTGATCTTATTAAGAATGTCAATTGCATTGAAAATAATTTCTGGGAAGATTTTTTTTTGTCGCATGTAGTACAAGTTACCTTGTTAAATAGTTATTAATAAAAATTACATAACATAAAAGAAAACTGTCATAACTATCTAGTTATATTCAAAATTAGCATCACAATAGTTATGATTTGTGTAGAATACTTATGTGATACAAATTCTGAATGGAAATCAACTTAAGATTTTCTTGGCCTCTGTTTTTATTGTTTACTAAAGTAACTCTTGTAAATAGATCAATAAAAATATTGTATAAAATGTAACCTTGCATATAGTTCAAATGAAGATTCTGTAGTTTAACCACTTAACTGAATAGTTTTCTTTGATATCTAATAAGATGACCCCTCCTGTTTTGGAAAAGGGTTGTCGTTTTCATTCATCTAAGAAGGCATAGGATACTTAAGATGTTTATGGATCCTGCATATTTTTTGTGTCAAATTATAAAGCTAATTAATGATTCAATTTTAGTTTATAAGACTAAAATTTCGATAATTCGATGCACGAGTATTCTCGGGCTGTTAGGTTAAGTGGTTAATAATTCTCAACAATCGATATGGATTTCTACTAGTCACTAATTACCTGTTTAACTTTGAAACACTATAGAATTGATTTCTAGACATTTCTTGTAAATGATTAAAACTAATAGTTGATGACTAATGATTTCTTGAAACCAATATTCTAGGATAAACAATAATTTTTCTGCCCTTATATTCATTTTATGGACGAATCATCATGTGGGTTGCAAAATGGTTTGTATAACTTACGCTACTTGAAATAGTGACCTTTTCAAATATCCAGACAAACTCTAACAAATTTTAAATATAGTCAAATTTCCAATGAATTTTTTTGGTAGAACTTCTTACACTTTAAGCTCCATTTGTGTAGGCATGCTATTCTAATAGGCCACTTGTGTTAGTTTGGATGCTATGTTTAAATTCAGATTGTGTTATTTGTAATTTAAAGAAAACAAAATCTCAAGTTATAGTTTTAGGTGCCTCATTGTACATAAAACCTTGATGGCCAGCAGTTTGTTTATTTTTTTATCCAAGAACGACGAAAGTTAATTCAAACAAAATTATAGTTAGAACATATTTATGCAAAATTTAGATCCAGAAAAATGAAAGAATTATTATATAAAAGTCATGTGATGAAAACAGCACGATAACCCAAATAGTAGTTCTCATATTTAATTAAATTTAGGCGCATTACAGTTGCTATGTCACAAACCATTCGTTTCCAGTTGAAGCGGAATATAAAAAGTCTCTGAGCGGCCCCCCCCCCCCACCAGTGACAAAAAGAACAGTATTGTGTGCGAAAGGGAGGGAAGGCACTCCCATTTGTGTGGTCATCCTTCCACTTTGCTTTGAGGGCGTGCTTTGCCATAGCCCTCTAGAAGGCTCTGGCTTTTCTCCCGACTCCCGAGACAATAATTCTCAGTACCCTTCTTTGCCGAGGCAGAACCAGGAAAGGAATCTTTTCTTCTGGCCGAAGTTCCGCTATTTTCAAGCAGGGGATGACTGAGACTGAGAAAATCAAGGCTGGGCCAATCATGCTGGTTTGGTCTTTTCAGTCTCCCGCATTATGACATACTTGCCTTTATCATAAAAAGCAAAGAGATAAGAATGATTAAGACGTTTTAATGCGCATAAACACTTATCTTCATAAACAAAACTACACTTTTATTTAAAAATGATACAATATTAAAAATATCGTAAACAAACTTACTGACATTAAATGCAAAATAAAAGGTTAATATTTATTCTTTTTATATAAAATAACTTCGTTGCTGCAAAGTTCAATTTTGTTCATTAGAAAATACAAACGTGAAAAATGTTGTGTTAAACTAGCTGATAACCCGTTGTTGCTCGGGATCCAAATATTTCCTTGTGATCCCCATTCCATTTCTTCAAAAAATATTAGGAGCTTTAGACTTGATAATTCACGTATTTATTGCATAGAGACCAAATCGGAAAGAACATTGAGTTTTATTAATTATTTTATTAAATACTATCTGATAACCCGGAGTTGCACAGGATCTATATTTTTTCATATGCCAGTCTCCGGTTTCTTTCTACAAATATTGTTACTAACTTCCCCCAATAAATGTAAATATCCTTTGAAATCTATATTGTTGAATTAAGACTTTCAAATCTAACCTTTTTATTACCTTTAAGCTGGTAACCCGACGTTGATCGAACTTCACATTTGTCATATCATCAATTTTTTGGGGGTTTTTTCAACAAATAATATCATCAACCTTCCCCAACAAATGTAAATCTCCTTTGAACCATTTCTTGTTGAATTAAAACTTTCAAATTTAGCCTTTTTATCAAGCAATATGATTTGCATGAAAATGCTAGAAGTTTGGAAAAGAAAAATCTTTTCCAAAGAAAGTTCTTTATGCCCGCCCAGACCGTTTGACTACAGGGAAATATAATATATGAAGAGAAAAAAAGGAAATAAACACAAAATGCAAGAAATGATAAATTAAACATCGGAAATATAACTTTTTTTCTTACTCGCATTCGAAATAATAATAGAGAAAAAAAAAAGAAAATGTGGGGAGGGGAACCTTCTGAATACCGAAAACATAACTTGTCTTCTTGCGCAAACTTGAGTGGAGGAAAAAAAGGTAAAAAACGCCTGAAATTACTACTTAAAACTAAATAAATAAAAATCTAATTCTAATTTTAAATGCAGTACTTGATACTTGGTTCTGTTTGGGATATTTTCAAAAAAGACATTTATTTAGCTTTGAAAGTGAATTGCGAAAATTCATTGTCAATAATCCAGTCAAACGAACATGGGGTTTTCCTCAATAATGCAAAAAGTGCTATTTTCTTTTCATAATAAACAGACAAAAAAAAAAGACGGGAGGCTGTCTTTTTCAAACAGCTCGTGATGTTAAAGTAGTAGGACTACTTCACTCGCATGACTCTTCCGATTTTCAATTTTTTTTTGTAATTTCTTTTGTTACCCTTTATCTCTAAAATAAAACATTAGTTATGTTTTAAACGTATGTAGTTACCGAGATGTAGAGGATCTCCCATACAACGTTTTTTGTGACGTTTTGGCGTGTGAATCAAATTCCTTCCTGAGACCCCAATGGAAGGAACGTAGTCCTACGTTAAAAATGTTTTATGAAAAGAGAAGGGCATACAGTTGTATCTACTTTTTGTAAAGAAGGATTCGCATTTCATACAATATTTTAATGGAAAATGTGACGGAAAAAATGCATTGAATATATATATGTACGCCTTCAACACTAAGAAATTAAATAAGAAAAGTGGTAAATGATATTATCCTTATGGAAAATACGAAATAATTATTATAAAGCTAACTACTCTTAAACGCCATAAGAATATTCAAAATTCCAGCAATGGAAATCATATATCATAATTTCTTTTAATTTGAATAAAAGAAAACAAATAAAAAACAAAGTTATAATGTCTTGCATAGCATATCTATACGAGGCATATGTTGTGCATTGCTAAGTGAATTTTTCCCAGCATGTAAAACTGTTTTTACAAATTGAAAGAAAAAAGTATTGAGGAGTTTAAATTTCCACTTAGGAAATTTTAATGTAGATGCTTTTTTTTATAGAAAAAGTTGCTTACGATTCAGTAAAATGGCTGTTATCGTTCTTATTTGTATTATGTCTTTGTATTTCTTAAAATTGCAATTCTACAGTTTAAAGATTTTCGATATGGAACAGTAATTTAATCAGCAGTTTGAAGCAGGGAAAAAACTCCAATATATCGAAACGCGCACAAAATGTGTTATCATATAGTTGCTCATTTGGGGTCAGATTTCCCATTGGGCCAACCTAGGCCATAGCTTAGGGCACATCAATTCAGAGGGATTGTATATACGGAAGAAATACCAACCAAATTAAAAAGTACTGTAAATTTTAAATAATTGTCAATACTATTTGAAAAGGCCGTATAAAGTATTGCTTTTTAAATTCTTTTGCATTAAAATAACAATTTGACTAATGCATTTACGCCACTCATCTGTACAGTTTGTGTTATCTTGCTCAGTTACATGCAGAAGGCATGTTATGTTTCCTTCCTGCACACTCAGTATAAACCACGTGTTATATAATTTTTTGAGTGTGGGAGGGAGGGGGCGCAGAATTTTGCACTTTGGACTAGGGAGAAAAATCATGTAATTCCGCCCCTGCGTTCAATGTTAGTTGTAAAAAAAGGAACGAAAATCACTAAATAAACCACTGATGTAAAAAATCGAATTTAAAGGTTTGGTTAAGATAAACAATAAATAAGAAAAAAATAGTAAGTTTTGTTGGAAATTATATGCAGATTGCTTTCCTTCAGTCTCCTCATTCAATCTTCTAACCAATCACAAGCTATTGCGATGATGTCATGATGCAATACGTCACTGCGTGACATCATATATATATCCCATGATTCCTTTCACTGAGAGCCGGTAAGAGGCTTAGTGATGTACTTTGAACTGTGCTTGTAAAACGTCCTTCTATGTCTGTGTCTTTGTCTTACGAGTTATGTGTTTAAAATAAATGATCAAACCAGTTTCTCGAACTCTGCTAATTTCCCCTTCAATGGTTATAGGGACCAGGCAATCTTCAACTGCACCTGTTAACTTTATGCAGAGTTGAATGAGAAACGAAACTGCGCACTTCGATTAAACTTCGAAGTTGCTAAGACAAGCAAAAAGCGAAACCGCTGAATTTACGCTGAGTCTGCATTCATCAACGAATAATCATGGCAAGTAATATCATTATAGAAAAACTTTCAAAAGATAATTACGACAGCTGGAAATTACAAATTGAAGCTATTTTGGTAAAAAACGATCATTGGAACTTTGTCACCGGAGCTGAACGAAAACCAGAAACCACTGGGGATGCGGATAATGCAACAGCCGTTGCTAAATGGATATCCGACGACCAAAAAGTGAAAGCTGATATAATCCTATCAATTCATCCTTCAGAATTAAGTCAAATCAAAAACTGCAAAACTTCACACGAACTCTGGACTAAACTGCAAAATATTTACGAATCAAAAGGACCAGCGCGAAAAGCAACGCTCCTGAAACAACTTTTGTTTACAAAAATGACTGACTCTAAAAATATGAACGAGCATATCAACGAATTCTTCATGCTTGTGGACAAATTAAAGGAAATGGAAATCGAAATCGCCAATGATTTACTCACGATTCTACTGTTATACAGCATTCCCGAGTCGTACGAAAATTTCCGAATCGCCATCGAATCCAGAGATGAGTTACCCTCTCCCGAAACGCTGAAAATCAAGCTAATTGAAGAGGCAAACGTAAGAAAAAATAAAGAAATTCCGAATTTCCATGATTTACAACGAGCTCTCTACACCGAGAAAAAGATGTATGAGCGTTACAGGCAAACCGAAAGTCGCCAATCCGACACCGACGGAAGATGAAACAGAAACAACAATCAAAAATTCAAGTTTAAATGTAACTACTGTGGAATCTTACGACACAAAGCCAGCATATGCAGGAAGAAGCAAGAAAATAAAAATCCGATAATAAATCATTCAAAAACAACAGTGCAATGCTATCGGAAACCAACGAAACAAAACAAAAGGTAACCTTTAATACTGCGTTAAGCTGTGCTGACTCGCAAAGAAATATTTTCTGCCTTGATAGCGGTGCAACAAGCCATATGTGTTTCAACGAACATTTGTTTACAAAAATAAATCCTATCGACGATACATACGTAAAATTAGCCGTAGACAAAACGATAAAAGCTATCGCCAAAGGAACTGTGACATTCGATGTTCTTGTCGGAAATCAAACAAAAGGAATTACTCTTGAAAACGTGTTATATATCCCTGATCTAAGGTTACTGCTCACAACTTTACTATGAAATTCCAACGAAACCATGCTAGTGTGATTAATTCTAAAAACGAAACTGTGCTCATCGCTAAAGGCGACAAAGGTCTTTATTACGTCACTGCAATAGTGGAATCCGTGTCAATTGTGAAAGAAATTGAACAATGGCTCCAAAAATTCGATCACCCGAATGAAAAAGATCTGAAGAAATTGCAAGCGCAGAACATGGTGTATGGAATGAACTTTAAACCAAATGACACTTTGACGGACTGTAAAGTTTGTATCCAAGGTAAACAAACTGCAACTCCATTTTCAAAAGAGCCGAAAAACCGAAGTTCACAAGTATTGAGTGTAATACATTCTGACTTATGTGGACCTATGCGTGTTGTGTCAATAGGAAGATCATTTTATTTTGCAACTTTTATTGATGACTGTTCCCGATTTGTACATGTCTATTCCCTTAGATCAAAGGACGAAGTTTTGAATTCAAAGCTTACATCGAAAACAAGCTGGACTGCAAAATAAAGACGCTCCGAACTGACCAAGGACTTGACTATGTTGGACCAAATTTCGACCTTTATTTAGTTAAAAATGGAATTAAAAGAGAACGTACGTGTGCTTACACCACACAAATGAACGGCATAGCAGAACGTGAAAACCGAACTTTGGTCAGTATGGCCAGGTGCCTACTCTTACAATCTAGACTTCCAATGAAATTCTGGGCAAAAGCGATAAATTGTACTGTGTATATAAGAAATCGCTGTCCTACTCGTGGATTACAAGACGAAAACCAACCCCCTTTCCAAAAATTATTTGGTAAAAAGCCAACTGTGAAACATTTCCAAACATTTGACCAGAAAGCTTTTGCTTTAAATAAGCAACCTCAAAAGGGAAAATTTGATGCATTATCAAACGAATACATCTTCATATTCTATTCAGACGAAAACAGAGTTTACAGACTGTTTGATTCTCAAGCGCAAAAAGTCATAACTAGCAGAGATGTAAGATTCATAAACGAATTTGAAAACACGAGCAACTACGAAGAATTATTTTCCCCGGAAATCATACCGAAAAAAGAACAACACCTACCTGACATCACGGATAACGACTCAAAAGGAACCATCCAATCAGAGACGCAGAACGAAACACACCCACCTTCAAATGATCAGATAAGAGATTACCCCTACCTTGGAGTTGGAAGCTCGCCAAAAGAATCTAAAAAGGATTCTGATATTAACGGAGTTGCACAATCAATGTTGACGCTCGAAGAGCACGTGGCAGACCAACAAAAATTTTTACAGGGAAACCTGGACGGCCGAGAAAGCAGTATAATATCAAGGAGGAAATTGAGAAAGCTCAAATCGCTTTAGAAGATGACATTCCATCCTTAAAAGAAGCTTTAAATGGGCTGAATTCTGAAGAATGGCTTGAAGCCATGCGGACAGAATACAATGCGCTCTTAAAGAATACACCCAGATAGCAATTTTAGTTTGCAGCAGACTTGCACTGCAAATCTGCATCAAGTTTGACACGACAAGAGTGCAAGTGTGAAATAAGTTTGCAGCAAGTGAACGCAAGCTTCGAAGTCACCATGGGACGAACTTGCAGTAAGCTTGCATTGTAAACTATAGCAAAAACAGAGTATGAACACAACCCGGGATAGAACTCCCGATCTACCGGTTCCGAAACAGACGCGCTAACCATTCGCTCAGTTAAACTCGGAGAGGAGAAGATAGATTTCGCTAATACACCGTTCGATTCGATTCGCATACGATTTATTTTAACCTATTTTCTTGATTTCGATAATTTTTTGAGTTGCGAATATGATTTGAAGTCAAAGAGAGAGCGATTTTCGCTAATAACTACATTTTGCTAGTAGAATAAATTATGAAATTAGAATTCAAAAGTAATTATTTTAAAATTGGACAAAATGTCTAGTTAATATTGTTCAACAAACACTGACTGTTTTTTAGTTTTAATTTTGTTTATAAACGTTAAAATTTCAACATTAAGGAAAAGGCGATATAGTTTTCTTTAAAGTGCGAGTGTTATATTTAGTAAAAAGATGGAAAATGTTTCAAACATTTTTTTTAATAAAAAGTTAGTTTTTTTACAAATTATCATTGATTTATTGAATTAATAAAAAGAAGGACGGTCTAGGAGATGCTATTAAAAATCGGATGTTTTTTTTTTAAGACAGAGACAAAGATAATTATCTCTTTGTGCTATCTTTGCATTAAGCTTGTTTTGCAAATTTGCATTGCAAGGAGGTGACGCTAGTTGTCACGGCGAACTTGCTACAAGTTCGCTTTAAGCTTGACGCGTCAAATTTGTGATGGCAAGGTCAAAATCAAACTTGCTGCAAACTTACGTGCTATCTGGGCAGTAGAGTCCCGCTAATCCGGACGAGGTTTAAAAGAAAAAAAAGCAAGGTATACTAATTTTAGTGAGAGGTCAGTACAAAAATAATAATGCGCGTATTTTGTTACTAAGCTGTAGGATTTATGTATATGTCTTATGTATTTATGAAAAAAGAACGTTGGTTTTTATAGTTTTACCCATCTAAAATTTATATTTCGTGCATTTTAAGGAAAATTCTGTTTAATTCAGCCTTTCGGCGATCCAGACAGGGTCCGGTCCCATCTAGTCCGGATTACCAGGACTCAACTGTGCTTTTAAAATCCTAAATAGATTTAGGATTTTATAACAACGCATGCGTTGGCTTATCTATAAAATATATATATATATATTGTCCATTTATCAAATTTTCAGAATAAGTGAACATTTGGCTAACGGCCTTAGGGGGAAAAATAAACAAAGACATTCTTTCTTTTCTTTTAAAATATTTCTGTTAGAAACAGTTTTACTTTTATGAACGTGCTAAGATATTATTTATGCAAACAAAGTAAGAAATGCTTATAAGGAAATTAGGGCAAGGCCAAATGATGTGCGAATAAATTTTATTGATAGGACCTCATTCAGTGGTGAATCCGAGGGGGGGGGCTATGGGGCTGCAGCCCCCTCCAGAGCTAAGCCAGAATTCTTGATTTTATTTAAAATCATTTCAACTGTTTGTTCTTAATTCCCTTTAAAAAATAATAAAAACATGGCAACATTGCTTTCTGGCTTGACAGGATCGAAAATTTTCCTACTTTTCTAGTCATTCCACTTGTACTAGTAGCGTTGATAGGTTTGAATTCATTTTTTAGCTAGATTTTTTCATTATAATTTTTATCAAATTATATTGTTCTTTATGATTCTTTTTGCCAGGTGAGTAAAGTCTATAAAGTTAAAGTGTTTTGGTTTACATAAGCCATGAGGTTGGACATTCGTCACAACGATACAAAATTATTTGGACCTCAACCACCCCCATATCCAAATCCTGGATTCGTCCCTCATTTTATCAAACTTATACTTTTACAATGATAATCTGAAAGTATCATATATAAATTTTATTGTAAAATCCTCCTCGATTACAGGGGTGCAGTGAAGCTGGAACGCTGTTTCGGTACGCTTTTTTTTCCTCCCTCCGAGGAATAATTAAGAAAAAATTTTAAAAACGATCGCTATCTGTGTCACCCAAGCGCGAGCGTTCCGTCACTGCTTAGTTTGCGACTACCACAGTGATAAATTAATTTATGTTAACAGTAACTATGTTATATTCATTGGTTGTTGTGGGGGAAAATATGCAGTTTTAAACTAATTGATGGTAAAATAAAAGCTGACGAACTTTTTAAAGAAAAAAACTCCCTATGTCAAAATTTAAAATGGATCGTCTTGCTTGAATTAATCTAGAAAAGCAATTCAAGTCTGAAATATGGATATTACATATCAAACTAGGAAAATTAAAGAGAATACAAAGCAGCAATGATTGAGAAGAAACTGTTAAAAACAGACAAGAAAAAAATACGGAACTTTTGTCTTTAAAATTTCCAATAAGTCAAATACCTTAGAGTTATAGAAAACAGTGTGATTGCCCCTCAATTCCGCAATGTACGAACAGAAAACAATATGAATAAAAATTTAGCACTACTTGACTTCTAAGGGAACACAGACACTCATGAAAAGAATATGGAGGCCTTTCTAGAAGGGTGCCATTTTTTTTTTCTCTTGACCGAATTGGATCGGCAATTTTTCTAGTCCATCTCCTGATGGCAATTTTACCTGATTTTTAAAGGGATTGAAACGAATTTCTGAGTGAATATTTTTTTAAACTAGGGGATAACAGCCTTTGTTGCTAAAAATCCCTAAACCTCCTATTTCTCGGAGATGCAATTCAAGTCAAGACAGTCACTCATTTAATAACAAATATCTGTTTAGTTTCATTATAATAAGTCTTATGCAACAGTTATTTATTGCTATTCAGAACCTTTTAATTATAACAGATAATAACAAGTACTAAAAGTACTTTGATTTAAATATTTTTAAGATGAGGAATTTATTTGACAAACGAATCCAACTTCGTTTTGATAATGAAATTAGATGCATATTTCTTTTAACTGGAAATTGAATCAGGTCTTTTTATTCATCTAGTACAGTGGTGTGCTAACCGTGGGTCGCTAAATTCACAGAATTCATTTGACAATAAAAAATATAAGGCTTTTCTTCAAAAAAAATGTGATCCGGGGGTCGCGACAAAATTTTACACTGTCAGTTACAAACATCTTTCTTGGTTGACAAGACAGTATTGAATGTGATAAAATAATATATTATATTAAAAGTTTAATAATAAATAGAACATGTAAAAAAATATTTTTAGCATGTACTTTATTTTGATTACAATTTTCTACCAGATATCTGATTTTGAAAGATGAAATTAAGTTGTAATTGGCATAATTAAATCCCATACTGCATTTATCAAAGAAAATATAATAATTGTGAAAGAATTGTTCAAATCAGTTAAGTTCTTTTATCAACAAAAATTTTACTTATGTTTGGAAGTCATTGTTTTCCTAACATCAAATTGAATATTAACAGCCAGTTATTAGCACAAGATGCTCTACAATGTTCAAACGCTATCATTACGATGTTGTGCAACATTCAGAATATCGTAAAATATCTTGTGTAATAGGATAAATTTGCCCGAGAAAGGATCAACTTAATGTGTCACTGAATGAAGACGCGCTACGATTCCAGATCGACGGAGCAGTGCTATAAAGAAGGATGCCGAGTTTGGTTATACAACCCGATCCGACGTCGAGGATTAAGCCCGAAGTTACAACAAGACTGAGATGGCCTATGCACCATTTTTAAGAAGCTGAATGATGTCGTCGTGAGTATTCAAAAGTCGCCAACTATTAAACCCGAAGTCATGTATGTCAATAGACTGGCTCCATTCTATGGAGATGTATCATCAACTTCATCTCGAAGTGACTGCCCGCTACTTTCAGATCTCGAGGCGGTACTTTTCCGTTAACCGGTAGCAAATGTCGCTAATTGTGAACCAAACGCGAGCCAAGTCGCCAAGCGAAGCGATTTTCCGTTAGCTAGGCGCAAATGTCGCCAATTGTGAACCAAACGCGAGCCAAGTCGCCAAGAGAATGGTTGTAAGAAATGTGGCGGAATTCTACATTATTTGGCGATTTTTCGCTTGCGCCCGGCTAACGAAAAAGTACCCTCGAGGCTCGGCGAAACTTGGTTCTCGAGACACGGGGAAACTTCCGGAAAGTTCTATCCCTCAGATCCGCCAGACTGTAAAAGGTGGACAACTGCTCTGAAGTTCAGTTTTCAACGCGCTGAAGCCTAAGCTCTGCAATCTTTTGTACAGTTCGTTCTCTATTGCGATTGAGTTATATAAGTGTATTTCTTCACATATTTGAATTTGTGGCTATTTACCGTAAATAATTGGATGTAAATTAAATTATTTTAATGCAAAGATTGCGTCATTTGCGCCTTCTTTTGTAAGTGAAAGAGAGTACACGGCGCAGGGGTGTAGAAGAGCTGACATGACGTTCCGACACTGCTTTTTTTTCACAGAAAATAAATGAAATGAAATTGTGTGAAAGTCCTTAAAACAACGCGATTTTTGCTACCCAGGTTAGAGCGTTCCGGCACTGCTTCTTTTGCGACTACATCACTGGCACGGCGCAACAATACATAATGTAGATTTTCTTTGTCCCCTTGATTTTTATGGGACCATGGCGTTTTGATGGCAGAGTCTCAAGTTGGAAATGTGAACCACTAAAAATATACCTTGTATCCGAGCTTTGCTTACATAAAATCTGCTGGAGGTTAAATGTCCTACCACTAGTGTGGCATTGGAGTTTAAAGAGAAGGAGGATACTAGCTCAGGTGTAATCTGACCATAATTCAAAACAATGAGGTCTGTTCCAAAAAAAACCAGTATCATGTAGCTTAGTAATGTAACAAATTAACTAAAAGCCTGATATCTTGCTCTCTTACTATTTTGGAGATTTTAATGTTTCAATTTTTTACATTTATTGCATTGCCTCTATAATTTATATATATTGTGACAAATTCGTCTTATGGATGTACTTGAATGCAGTCCAATAAGCAGGATTACAAAAATAAATCTCTTTATTTTACAGGTATTCTAAGCTAAGAACATAACACAAATATTAAAACAGTACTTGTAAAAATTCACAACAGAGATTACCATTAAATCTCAATACAGTGCTCAAAGGTTTCTTATTAGCTCACCAGCTTGCTTGCAGATCAAAATCCAACTCACTCTTCTTGGCTTGAGAGCTTGCCTTTTATACTTTTCAACAGGAAGTGACTTCATTACGTAGGAAGTGACATAATCTCTAGAAAGTTCATGAAACCAGTAGAAATATGTTGAAAGTTCGAGGTCCTTCTAGAGAATTCCTTTTGTCGCCAAAGTCGCCAACTTTGTCGCCAAGATTAGCATCTCAGGGAAACGAATTTATAGCTTTGTAACATTGCTCCCCTCTTCAAAGACTGAACGTCCCGGCAGTCTTATTATATAGAATTATGATCAGTGGCCCTGTATGGAGCTAGCCGATTAATATGGATGACTTTCGGCTTGGCGTTCGGCGACCTCTGTACTCTGTAGCCAACATCGTTCAGTTTCTTGACAACTGTATAAGGTCCTTCCCAGTTCTGTTGTAACTTGGGACTCAGGCCTCTCCGTCGCTTCGGGTTATACATCCAGACTAGATCTCCCTCCTTAAAATGGTGGTGGGTTGCTCTGGGGTCATAACGAGTTTTCATTCGTTCGCTGGCCAGTTTAATTCGCTCTCTGGAAAAAACATGTACGCTTTCCAAACGTGCCTCCAAATTTTTCATGTATTCATTCGGCGAGGAAGGCGTTTCACTCTGTCGTCCAAAGAGAATATCGCAGGGCAATCGTAGCGTTCGGCCAAACAGCATTTCCGCTGGAGTCAATCCGGTCACCTCATGTTCCGCACTCCTGTAGGCCAAGAGAAAGAGTGGCAAATGTGTATCCTAATCTGTCTGGTTCCTCGAAACAAAGAGAGACAGATGATTTAAAATAGTTCGATTAAATCTCTCGACCATGCCATTGGACTCGGGATGTAACGCGGTCGTTCGGGTTTTCAGAATTCCCAAAAGCTTGCAAAGCTTAGTAAAGAGGGCAGAGTTAAAATTCGTACCTTGATCCGAATGCAATATCACAGGCACGCCATAACATGAAATCCAGCTTCTTACGAGTTCTTCAGCTACAGTCGAGGCTTCCTGATCTGGAATGGGAATTGCTTCAGGCCACTTGGTAAAATAGTCCATTAATACTAGGACATATCGATTACCTTTTGTTGTTACTGGAAAAGGTCCTAGGATATCCAAAGTCATTCTTTCGAATGGTGCGCCCACATTATAGCGCTGCAAGCGACCTTTGGTCCTTGTTTTAGGTCCTTTTCGGGCTCCGCAAGCGTGGCATTCTCTACACCAATTTTCAACATCAGCACGAAGTCGATCTCAGTAAAATCGCTCTCGTGTTTTACTTAAAGTTTTCATGACTCCAAAATGCCCTCCACTTGCGCTGTCATGAGTCTCTCGCAGAACTTCTGGAATTCTACTCTTTGGGAGAATTAGTTGCCATCGACAGGAGTTTCCATCATCACTTTCCCACTTGCGGTAAAGAACACCGTTCTTAAGATGTAAGGAGTCCCAAAGAGCCCAGTATCGTTTAGTTGCCGGACTCTCCGGAGCGATTTCTTGCCAAGATGGTCGATCCGCCGAATTTAGTTTCTTCTCCAGAATTGGTTTAATAGCAGGATCTTCTAGCTGCGCCTTTTGGATCTCGCATGAAGACCAGGGATCTACAGTTATCGTTCTTAAAACTTTCACGGAAATATCTCTCTCCATTCCGAACTTTTTCTCGGCATTGGTGCACTGTTTGCAGCTTTCTTTACAAGGTCTTCGGGAGAGGGCATCTGCATTTCCGTGAGAGGTCCCTTTTCGATGCTGGATTTCGAAATCATACTCCTGAAGTCTTTGGATCCAGCGAGCTATCTGGCCTTCAGGTTCCTTAAAATTCAAAAGCCATCTTAAAGAAGCATGATCAGTTCGCAGAAGAAATTTCCGTCCATAAAGATAGTGATGAAAATGCTCTATAGATTTGACAATGGCTAGTAATTCTTTACGTGTGACACAATAATTTCTTTCTGGCTTACCCAAGCTCTTGCTGAAGTAAGCGATGACACGTTCCTCGTTTCCAGTATTCTGAGATAGTACGGCTCCTATTCCTTCATTACTAGCATCCGTATCCAAAATAAAATCTTTGTCAGTCCGGGGGTAGGTCAAAATAGGAGAAGATGTCAAAGCCTGCTTTAAACTATTGAAAAATTTCTCACATTCATCTGTCCAATTAAAGTTTGATTTAGCTTCAGTTAATTTATGTAGAGGTCTTGCTATTGTAGAGAATTTTTTCACGAAACGACGATAATAGGTGCACAGCCCAAGGAAACTTCGGAGGTCATGTATTTTGTCTGGACGGGGCCAATCAACTACTGCCTTAATTTTTTCTGAATCGGTTTTAACTCCTTCTGAAATAACATGACCGAGGTAAGCAACCTCCCTTTGAAAGAACCTGCATTTCTTAGGGTTTAACTTAAGGTTGGCTTTTTGTAGTCTCTGGAATACTTTACGAAGGTTATTTAGATGTTCTTCGAATGTCCATCCTACTATTATAATGTCATCTAAATACACTAAGCAGGCTTCTGACGATAGTCCACGTAGTACTGTCTCCATTAGTCTTTCAAATGTAGCTGGGGCATTACAAAGTCCTTGTCCGGTGGTGAAGGCTGTCTTTTCTCTATCTTCAGGTCGGATCTCAACTTGCCAGTATCCACTTTTCAGATCCAGCGTCGTAAACCATTGACTTCCATTCAAAGCATCCAGGATGTCGTCTATTCGTGGTAGAGGATAGCTGTCTTTCTTCGTAATTTCGTTCAGTTTTCTGTAGTCAACACAGAATCGTGTTGATCCATCTTTCTTTTTAACAAGCACAATAGGCGAAGCCCAAGGGCCTGAAGATTCCTCGATTATCCCGTTGTCAACCATTTCTTTAACTAGATTATCTGCTTCTTCTTTCCTTGCAAGGGGCAAACGTCTTGGGTATTGCTTGATTGGTGGATGATCACCCGTATTAATTCTATGTTGTGTCATATTGCAGCGGCCGACATCAGCGTCACAGGTCGAAAACAAGTTCTGAAGCTCTTTAAGTAACTTCCTTACTACTGCTCGTTGTCCTTCATCAAGTATTTCAAGATTATCCAAGGATGACGGTAGATGTTGTTCTCCAGAAAATTCTTGAGGACGAACGACGATATCTACCACTGGTTCACAGGTCGCAATAACAACTCCTTCGTCCAGAATCTTGGATTTATTGTTCAAATTCAGAACTCTAACGGGGATGGCTTCCCTTTCCAAATCAACGAGTGCGGCCGCCACAAGAACACCTTTCTGGGAGACTTGGCTAGGAAAGTCCGTTACGGCGTATCTGAATTGTTCAGCAACTTCGGGAACTCCTTGGATAAGACATTCTGATCTTGCTGGTAACATAGTTCTCTTTTTGGCCAATACGGAGCACGACTTTAAATGCTGTACACTGGCTGAAAACAGAGTAATTTCCTCTCCTCCTGTCCGTATCTCGTTCTTCTCCAGGTCTACGGTAAAGTTACATTTTTTAAGGAAATCCAGGCCGAGAATACAGGGATCGGTGACGTCAGCTACGTAAATTCTGTGATGAAATTTTCTTGACCCACATTCAATGGATGCATCCAGTTTGCCTCGTATTTCTGTTTTTTCACCAGTAGCGGTTTTTAAAGAAATGTTAGGACCCGTGTAAATAAGCTGTTCCTTCAATTTCTGTGCCAAGTCTGTTTTTAAAAGAGTGACGTTTGCACCTGTATCCACCAACATTAAACACTGGATACCGCAAATAGATCCGTCTAAGCAGAGTCCATTTTTCTTTCCACTAAGTGAAGAGACTCTCGGTCCTTCTTCAGGGGCTTTATTCAGAGAAGGCAGCCTTCGCCCCGCAAGACAGCCGTATGTTAGTTTTCCTGGTTCGAAGTAATCGCCTGGCACTCCCTTTGAACGTGCCCCTTCTTGTTGCACTTCCAGCAAGTCACGTTCGAGTTTCGTCGAGGAGTGTTCTTCTTTCCAGCAACACTACTGTTTAATAATTTTTCCAGCCTGTTAAAGAAGAATTCAAATTTATCATCTCTTTCTCTACTCATATGATCCTCCGTCTCGATTGATCTAACGTGTCTGGATGTCTTGGAAACAGTTCTCGCAGCCTCATATTTCATACTATAAGCCAGAGATGTTTTCAGATCTTTTGCATCCATCAATCTGGTTGAATGTTGCGTGTCTTCGTCTCTGATGGCGTCGACGAAGTACTGAGCTGCTAAACTTTCCCGAACATCCAGAGGGCACTCGGCGTAGGCCAGGCTCATTAGTCGTTCTACATCAGCAGCCAATTCTTGAAGGCTTTCCCCTGGTTTCTGTCTTCTTGTTTTTAGTTCAGTTCTATAAAATTGCGTCAGATGGCTGTCTCCAAATCTGGATTCCAAAGCCTTCTCGATGGTCGTTAGATCTGTCAACTTATCAGCTGGAATTCCTTGAAGAACCTCCGCAGCTGATCCTCGGAGCGATGCCACAAGTTGACTGGCTTTCACAAAATCCGTCCATCCATTTGTAGAGCTGACGACGTCGAACTGAGTCTTGAAGACTGTCCATGATGTTTGTCCATCAAATGTCAAGGATTTTATAGTCGGTCTGGAATGCATGAATTCTGGACTTGCCGAGAAACTGAATGGTCTAACCTCAAGTTCACTGAGCCTCCTCTCAATGTCGCCGATCTTCCCTTGAACTTTGTGCTCCATTTCTTCAATCTTCCTTTGAACTTTGTGCTGCACCTCCTCAAACTTTCCTTTAACTTCGCTCTTCACGTCCTCGATCTTCATTTGAACCTTTTCCTCTACTTCATCTATCTTCCTCTGGACCTCGCCCTTTACTTCGTCAATCAATCCTTTCATTTCTTCTTGTCCTTTCTCCATTCTCTCTTGTCCGGATCGCATCTCTTCCTGCCCAGCTTCCATTTTCTGTTCCAATCCGGCTTGTGCAACCCTCATCTCTTCCTGTCCAGCTTCCATTTTCTGTTCCAATCCTGCCATCATGGCAAACAGCTTTTCAAATTGTTTGTCCATCGATCTGGTCAAAGGTCCGGTCTCTGGCATTCACAGAAA
This sequence comes from Araneus ventricosus, assembly GCA_013235015.1. Taxonomy (NCBI): domain Eukaryota; kingdom Metazoa; phylum Arthropoda; class Arachnida; order Araneae; family Araneidae; genus Araneus; species Araneus ventricosus. Next base: position 235,948 of record BGPR01000155.1, read on the forward strand.
AATAAAATGATCCCACTTCTGACACCAAATGTGACAAATTCGTCTTGTGGGTGTACTTGAATGCAGTCCAATAAGCAGGATTACAAAAATAAAGCTCTTTATTTTACAGGTATTCTAAGCTAAGAACATAACACAAATATTAAAACAGCACTTGTAAAAATTCACAACAGAGATTACCATTAAATCTCAACACAGTGCTCAAAGGTTTCTTATTAGCTCACCAGCTTGCTTGCAGATCAAAATCCAACTCACTCTTCTTGGCTTGAGAGCTTGCCTTTTATACTTTTCAACAGGAAGTGACTTCATTACGTAGGAAGTGACATAATCTCTAGAAAGTTCATGAAACCAGTAGAAATATGTTGAAAGTTCGAGGTCCTTCTAGAGAATTCCTTTTGTCGCCAAAATGGCCGCCAAATTTATCGCCAAGATTAGCATCTCAGGGAAACGAATTTATAGCTTTGTAACAATATATATATTAATCTGTAAACATAGAGATGAAACCTAAAAACAAGGATTTCACTCCCTGAAGCCTGTCTCAGGAAACAGGTGTGTTGCAGTTAATGCTTCTCTCAGATGATAATTTTGATACAATAACTTTCACCTTTAAGAAATGAGATTTTAAAAAGTGATTTTATATGCAATTCAGACTTTGAAAATCAGGATTTTTTTTTCTTCTTTTATCTTGGGAACTTTTAAGAAAATATATAAATGCATATTAACTGCTTTGAAGATAAACAAGAAAAATGGAAAAAGCAAGCTAGGTCACTTGGAGAGGGAAGAACTTTTTCTCGATCTTAAGCAATAATTTATTTTATACTGTTTTTCAGCTGATTGTGTATTTATTCTTTTACCGATTATGTATCATGTTTTTTCAAAAGACATCAATGGGTATAAACCATTAATATAAAGAAATCTGATCTCAAACTTCACTGTTATTTGTAAAATATTAAATTTATTTAAGTTAAATCATTTGTAAAAGCTTTTATTTATGGAAACAGATAATCTTCTCCGATATAAAACTCAATGAAGCATGTGTACATAAATATTTTCTTAGAAATAGTCATTATGGATCACGCTTGAACTAAATAAAAATTTTGAGAATCTGTTAGATTTGGAGCTGCATTTCTTTTTAAGTTTTAAAAAGTGACAAGTCAAAAAGATAATTTTCACAAGCCATGTAAACTACATTTTTTATTTAAATAAAATATATAAATATGTCTCAAATTTATCCACTGAACATTCTTAAACAAAAAGTTATGGAATCTTTATAAACGCAGTGATTCTAAATATATCCGAATAAAAACAAACAACACAATTTTAATATTAATGATGAAAATTGATCTTAGGCATCATGACTACTTTGAACTGAATTTAATGAGCTGTTTTCATGTTTATCACAGTCAATTCAATAAATGCTTTAAGCTTACAAAACACTATTGTTAATATATAAAAATAGTCCAAAAATACCTTGGTTAGATAGCATACATAATTTCCTCTTATTTATATCTGTCTGTTAGTGTTCCATGTCCAATCAAAGTATAGCAATTAACGATTACAGGAACAGGGCATAGGATGGCGTTTCACCTGTTTGTGTTCTACAGGGCAGACCACTGAATCTAGTTTGGCTCTTACATACTTTGAAGGATGGAAATGTACATCTGGAAACATTTTTTTTTTCAAAATTTTTGCAACACTAAAACTTTTAAATTTATTTTCAGTGAAATAAATTTAAAAATTGTTCAATTTTTTCTTTAGTTTTTAAAAATATTTTTATGCCCAATTTGCAACAATACTTTTCATTGTTGTACAAACTGTTAGGGAATGAGTAAGATGAGCGGATTTCCGGATTTCTTTCTTAGGTTACGCTAAATATAATGTAAACATCTCCCCTCCATTTTTCACTTCACCCCTGTTTTGGTGAAATCAACCCTGCCTGGCACATGACCAGAGGGTTTCAGAATTCGAGAATCATCTATACCAATATTTACTTGCATCTTTTGTTCCATTGTTAAAAACTAGGGACAAAGCTCTTTATTTTTCATATTTTGGCAATGTTGTATTGAATTTTTACCATTAAACATTTCCATATACCATTACATTTTTTTAAGGAATACTTGAGCAAAGCTTTCTTATATATTAAGCAAATTAGGAAATGTATCTAGTACACAGAATGATTATAGTTGATGTTGTTAATTTTTTATTAGCTAAGATGCTCTTGGCTGAATTGAATTTTAAGCTGATTTTAAGAGAATTTAAAATCTGAGTAAATTTCCTCACTTATAATCGTTTTTTTCTTTGTTTATAAATTACAAGTTCCAATTTTACAAATAATATTCAGAAAGATAATTCTTCATTGTTACTTTAGGGTTTGTTTTTTTAACGAAATCCCTACACCTCATACATACACTCTCCCTACAATCCCCACAAACAAAAATTGCCATTTGGGTCTAGTTGGCCCGGTGGCCAACGTGCCACATGTTACTTAAATTAATAAACTATAATAATATAGAAGAATATTTTGCGATAATCGCTTCATGCTAATAGTAGGTCAACTTACCCCACAGTTGGGACAGGTTAGCCCAAGCAACTTGGTGTCAATTTGAGATTTTAAATTAATACCAATAGTTAATATATTCAAATTTTACTATGGCAAATTCTTTCTGAAGATACATTAATAGTGACAGTTTAAAAATTTTTGAATTTTATTTTTTAAAAAATTCTTAGAAGAAAAACGGGCCAACTAGCCCCGGTCTACCCTATACATTTGTGTGTCTGTGTGAGAAAGAGTCACAGCTTCTAAGCATCTCATATATTATTCAAAAATGTCTTTAGATTTTAATCATATATATAAATGGCATTTATGCTGGTCACTAAAAACATAGAATAATATTTGTTAACAATACTAGAGGCATAGGCCACAAGCACACAAAAAGCAAAAATTTTCATAGTTTTTCAATAAGCAGATACCTGCAAAACAAATACTTTATGTAAAAGCCCTTTCAAATATGGTACTCATACTTGATAAAGAAAGCTTTAGGGAGAAAAAAAATTCAGTAATATGAAAATTGTTAGTCTAAGAGATTTTAAAACATTATACACCAGATTTCAAATGCTTGTATTTGCCTATGTAGCCTTCTACACAAAGTCACAGAATATAAATTAAATAGACTAATCCAAAAATTGTAATTTAAATGTACATGATACATACATAGATAATCTTCTCAGGATTATAAGAAAGTATCCCATAATTTCTTTTATACTTGAAAGAAATCAACATACAACTGTTGAAAATGATGTGCAACACATTGGGCAGGCAACTTAAGAATTCTTGAATAATGTAAATTAAGGACATAAAAAAATATCATTATACACCTCAATAAAAATAAGTTGAACTTGTCAAAGTTCAACCTATTTTCTATTATGTCTATTACAGTTTATATGAATTACTAAATTCTTAATGAAAAGTGTTTCTGTTATTTTGATGCTGTACAGTTAAAAGGCATGGCTGAATAGCTGTTAAGAACTGAACAAATCAGTTTGAAATAATTTTTTACCAAGGGTTTATTGTATTCTAAAAAAACATTGAGTAACTGTTACCTAATTCAACAGATGAATGTACTTCTTTCAGTTTTACAGTTACATTAATCCATAGATACTTTAAATTATTTTGCAAAACAACACACATTTCAAAGACATTTTTATATTGTTCTTTTACTCACTGTAAACTTTCATAAAAATACATTATTTCAATTAAAGTAGAAGAAAATGAAAACAAAATGCAATTTGCAGTCATAAATATATTGAAAAACAATTTAAATATCATATAAATAAATTTAAGATTATTATATTTATATAACAATTTATGATACATTGAATTTAAAGCAGCAAAACTCATAACAATCTATTCATAAAAGTATGATATTAATGAGAACTACTAAAATACAATACTAAGGTACCAATAATAATTAAGCTACTTAACAAACTAATATTTAGTGAAGTGTGATAGTTCAATTTTGAACTAATATTATCTTCTAATTGAAAAAGTAATTTCTTAGTTTGAATATCACCATAAAATTTATTCTCAGCATCACAGTTCTGAAAAATGCCATCATTCAGAAAAGATTTCATAGTGTTGATATTTTCTTGGAGAACCTGTTGTTGAATTTTCATCTCTGACAACAAATCTTCTTTAGGGATTGTCTGTGAACTAGGGGATGACACAGAATTCAGTTTAATAATTGTATTTTGTAAATCTGTTACTCGATGTGAAATATCGCCTGCAAATACTTTAATATCTTTTCGATGTCTCCAGTTGTTAACACTTGATCCAATCAGACCTAGAAGTCCTCCAACAACCCCAGTTATCAGAGATAAATATTTATTCTTTTCTCTGTAAGTCCTTTCATGGTCCTGGCTGTTATTGATAGCTAAAGCTAAAGTTGTTTGTAGCTCTCTTTCTGTTTGGTCAGATAAAGTGAATTCATTTTGCAGACGCTTCTGCTCTTTTAAAAGTTCATGAACCTGGAAATAAAAAAGAAAAATATGATTTGTTTTTCCTCCAAGACTTTAGACTCCATTGGCCAGGGATGAGTGAGTTAAAAAATAAAACTATTAAACTATAAAACTATTATGGCATAAAAATGTGACAAAGTATACTTGTTTAATTTATTTAAAATTAATTTATGTTTCACCTTTTTGATATTTCAATATTTAAACGAATAAACTTAAACTTTCCTAATTTCTTTTCTTTGAGGGGGGGGGGGGAATTAAGTTCTGAGATGCTGCAGTTCAGCGGCGGCTCCTCTATTTGTGCACAGAAGCATGTGAATCCCCAGAGAAAAAAACAAGAAATAAATTTATTAACAAATTAAATAAAATAATATTAAATATACTTCCAGATTTTTGTCAATTTCCAGGATTAGTTTTCCCCCATTTATACGTGGCTAAGTACTGTATTGTAGATTACTTCAGCACAATGTACTTGATCTTTCCTCGAACGCACGTGCGATCGAAGAAATTCCCTTGAAAACTAGCTTATAGAGACAGAAGTGGATCAAGGAGTGGGAGGAGAAAGGCGCCGCCGATACCATCCCATTTGCACATCTTCAATGTGCGGGAGCTCGCATTGTTTGAAGTTATCGCATTCAAATTCTCCCTTGGTTTGCTATATTCGATTAGTCAATTCGTTTTTTTATTGTTATTTTTTTTAAATATATTTTTTACATTAAAATGGCACTTTGTAAAATCAGTGTTTCGGAACTAAAGCATTTATATTTTTCAACATTGTGTTTGGAAAGAAAAATTTAATTGAAATTACTCAGGCCAACACCTTTGCTAAACCTTATCCAGGTGACAAAATGTAAGACCAGAGATTTCAAAAGGGAATTCAAATTTGATTTATATGAGAAATGTTCATGGATTTGTGGATGTGAATCAACTAACAGACTGTTTCGTTTTCCATGCCTCCTGCTTGAAAAACAGAACGGTGATTCAAGTTGGGCGAGTTACGGTATTGCTGATTTATCGCATCTAACTCAGAAAATAAAAAAAGCATGAATGCTCACAATCACATTTAAACTTGATCTTAGAATTTAATTTGCTAGGAAAGGTGGATATTCGCCAACAACTCGACAGTGCATTTCGTTCAAATGTTAAAAAGACATAATGAGGAAGTTACCAAAAATCGTTATGTTCCAACAAAAATCATTGTTGCAATCTGTTTTGCGGTGCATCTGAGTTTGCACTTTGAGGACATGATGAATGTGAGGATTCATTAAATAAAGGAAGTTTCAGAGGTCTTATCAACTTCTTAGCAGAACTTGATTTATCTCTTACAGACCATCTCACTAGTGCCACTGCTTTTAAAGGAACATGAAAAGAAATTCAAAATTATTTATTAGACTGCATGCTCACTGTTTCTCAGAACCACATAAAAAATGAGATCTCAAAAGCAAGTTTTGTTTCAGTAATAGCAGATGAAACTACTGATGTGTCATCAATTTCCCAACTGGTTGTCGTTTTTCTATACATTTTAAGTAACAGAGAACCGGTTGAGAGATTCTGGGAATTCACGAATCCACCTGGGCATGATGCAAAATCTATAGCTGAATGTATCCAAGCAAGTTTCGAAAAAATAGTAGCCAAACCCGAGAAATTAATATCGCAGAGCTACGATGGTACAAACGTGATGAGTGGTCAACACGCTGGTGTTCAAGCTTTTATTCAACGTGCCTACAAGAATGCACAATATGTGCATTATTACGCACATCAGCTCAATTTGATTATTGGGCAAGTAACCAGTCAGAATCAGCAAGTTCGAGTATTTTTTTCCAACCTGAGTGATTTTACTAACTTTTTCAATAAATCTCCGGAGAATTGCTATTCTAGATGAAACTGTTAGAAAAAGGATACCTCATGGTTCAGCTACCAGATGGAATTTTAAGAGTGGAACCATCAATACAGTGTATGAATATAAGGAACAGTTGATTGAATGTATGATAAAAATAGAGTCAACATCTAAACAAGCTGTAGCAATAAATCAAGCAGGGGCTATTCGCCATATGTTAGAAGACTCAAAATTTGTGTTTTGGCTTACAGTGTTACACAATATTATGCCACAGTCGATGTGTTATACTGTACTGATGCAGCACTCATAAGAAAGCAAGTAAACGCTTTCCAGCAGTCATTAGAGAAAGAAAGGAAGAGAATGGACACGGTGTCAAAGAAGATATCGGCATCATAAGAAACTTCAAGAAAAAGAGAGAAAATATTCCTATAAATAGAAGTGTAGCAGCTAAAGAGATGTGATGTTATCATGAATCAAGTAAAAGAGAGATTTTGTTTTATTTTTCACTACTCTGCTGTTTTTCTCCTCGAAGCTCCAAAATTCCAGGAGTACAAGAAAAATTTTCCAACTCAGATTCTTGACCAAACAACTGATATTTATTCCATGTTACAGAAGGATCGTCTGAAAACTGAACTAGGAGTAATTTACACAAGATCAGATTTCAGAAATATGACTGGTGCTATTAGTCTTCTACAATCTTAATATAAATAAAAGTCATTGTGGGTATGTGGCTATGTTCCACATCTCTTCAAACCAATGGATTGTTTTCAACCAAATTTTGCACACTTATTATTCAAGACAAGGGCAAGACACTTATGAACTTTTCAAAGTCCAAAAGTTAATTAAACATTCAGTTAATTAGAAATTAACCGAAACCGTTTTTCCACCGTAACTTCGGAGCAAATTGTCCGACAAAAAATATTTTTATACCAACTTAAAGTTCAAAATTTTACCTTTTCATTGATACCAATTTTATACCTGTGACATTTTTCCTTCAATTTTTATTAATTTTTTAAAGTATAATAATTGTTAATTATGCACAGACGATTCTGAAACAACACAAATTTACATCTACTTCGTTGCTAGACAATGGTTAGACTTCAAACTAATTTACCTTTATTTCTGAAATTCTTGCTTATTTTTATGAATATGTTTTATATAAGAAGAGTGTCAACCATTAACTTTTAAAAGCCTCAAATCTAATTAAAGTTTCAGTTAACTGGAAATTAAGCAAGATTTTGGCATTTTCCGTGATATTTTTCAAAAATATGTATTATGTCACAAAAACTATTTTTACACATAATAAAAGTTTTAAAAATTAACTTTTCCTGACACAACTTTCATTTCCGTTCAATTCGTTGCCCTCATTTTAATAATTTTTCAAAATTAAACTGCGTATAAAATTTACAACACTTTTTTTTATTGGTGAAGAACAAGAATACATAAGAACTATTGCTAGATCACATTAGAAGAATTTTGGAAGAAGAGGAATTTTTTTTAAAATTCATATTTATTGTAACGCCTTTTCTCAATGAAAAATTTACTTTGTAATTGTCCCAAAACATCCGTTAAAATCTTTCTTATACTACAAGATTTATGAACAAAATTTGAAGTTCCTATGTAATAAATACTAATAACTTACGGAGAAAATTAGCTATAGGCGGTTTTTACAAATAGCCTGGTTCAACTGATATTCTCATTTTAATTAAAAAACATTTCAGGCGATAAAAGAATTTTGGGTATTGTAATTTTCAATACAAAAGTATTTTACATCAAAAATATTAGACATGAAAGTATTTTAATCCTGAGCAGCGCCGGGCATAACAGCTAGTTTATTATAGAAAACAATTTACAGACTACATTTTGTGAGACCTACAAACTATTGCCAATTATTGTTACCATTTCAATGACCATTGCTGAAGCTGAGATGCTTCTCAACTGTAAAATGAGTTAAGATATTTTTAAGAAGCACTGTGAGCGAGGACAGACTAAGCGATCTAGATATGCTCTCAATTGAAAAAAGAATGATAAATGACATACCTAAATTCAATGAAAACGTTATTGATTTGTTTGCCTTGAAAAAAGACAGACGAGTAGATTTAATTTACAAAAATTTTACTTGACTATTTTGTAATCAAAGTTCAAAGATATATTGTAAGCAATATTATGGTTTTATTACATTTCATTGAAAGAAATAAAATGTTATAATTTTTCTTACCTATGAGAACTTGTTATTTTTTTAGTTGCATTGTTTTCCTTTAACTTGAGAAAACACAAATGTACTTTAACTTGTAAGTTTCATCATATCTGCAGATTTAATTTTTGAAATTTGTTTTGTGAACCTCCATTTAAATAACCCACAAGCCGTCACTGCTGCAGTTAGATTCCTTTTTTTAAAAAAAATTGAAAGTTTCAACTAAATGTTCATGAAGACATTTTTGATGGAGACAAGAGCTTTTCACTTTATCCTTCAAGCATTAGATTTGAACTTGAAGTATGAATGTTAACAGGTGTTTTAAATGATGAGAAACCAGCGGAAAGATAACGGAATATAAAGAATTTTTATATGCTGGCCAGCTATTAAATAAATTATCACTAAAATCTTCAATTGATTCATGAGATTAAGGATCTTCTGACTTTCTTGAAAAAGAAGACTGACCTCTCCTATGAGTTTTATGAAATCCAAGGATTCCAAATTTATGTAATCTCTGAAAGATATATTTGTTTTAAAACAACATTTAAGAATGATAAAGAGTCTACAGTTCAAAAATCTAGAAATTTTACATTCAAGAAAGTAAGAAGTCTGGAATTTCAATAATATCTGAACCACTTATTAGCACAAATATATGAAATTAAATGCATCTTCATAACTGAAGATTATAGTACTTACAATATTGATATGAATCATCAAAACCCTTCTCCATATAGAAAGCACTCTTTTTATGAAAGTTTTCACAAACACAAAATGAATTGTAACTCAAAGTAAAAAGAAATTTATAAGCAAAATAACACTCATAAAAATTGTGCACATAACCTGTAATCATGAAAGTGAGTGCATCAAGAGTGTGCCAGATTAGTGGATGGACTTTTAAGAACTTCAAAATGAGAAAAATCCATTGTTAGAAATACAACAGATAAGAAATTGCTGATTTGGTATTTTGAAGAGATTCACTAAGCTCATTGAGAATAGGTGACCAAACTGAGACAGTGAAAGTTACAGTAAATAATAAAAACTAGCTACGTGACCCGGCGTTGCACAGGCTATCTCGAATAATGCGTCATTCCTTGAAGGAGAGAAAAAGTGAGGTCATGTGACACATACCCAACATTCTCTCCTAAATAAATAAGGAGAAATGAGCGGTTCAATCATTCCGTCCGCGTAAAGGCTTCAAAATATACTTTTAAAAAATCGCAAAAATAATCTTTATTTTGTAAAATTACGATTCCGGAATTATTTTTTGTCTGACTTTAGTACGGAAGGAATGAGATAACCCAGCGTTGATCGGAATCCGTATTTTTTCATATGCCCGCCTCCAGTTTATATGCACATGAAGCAAGATGCACTGAGTACATGAAATCTAAAAGTGAAACCTCATAGAAAACAATAGTTTTAGTAAAAACCCTATATGAGCGATTTAATTTTCCCTGTTTCTTTATATCAATTACAAAAACCCACACAAAACTCTATCCACATTGACTTGTTGCATTGTTCAGGTTTCCATATTGCAACAATACATTTTTTTATTTCTGTCAGCGTCACTTTTTTATTGTTGTTGTAACAATGTTCTTTAAAGTAAACGACTTCAACAATAAAATAAATTTTGAATTGCGCTGCAACAATGAAAAGTATTCTTATAAAGTATGCGAAACAATGAAAAGTATTGTTGTAAATTAATTTTTAATTAATATCTTTTTCATTAATTAAAATTTCGATATTTAAATGGCCGAAATGGATTCCTTGAATTATTCCCCATCTTTTGGTATTTTCCGCGCACTTCTCCATTCGGCGGTTCGTGAGAAGATAGAAGGATATACATACATACATTACGTTTGTTTACCTTCGAATTTTAATAGGATAGATTATTCACACTGAAAGGCACAGAAAAAACAGGCTTATTATAAATATAAACTTACCTGAGTAGCTACTGATATGTACATATTATCACCTAGGGACATCTTGTGGAGAATGTCATTCATTTCTTGTAGCTTCTTCTGAACTCGGAATATTTCATCTTGGACTTGTCTTCGTTTCTCTTGAGTAGTCTGAACTTGATTTTGAACCTGCATGGAAAAGATAAGATGGAATCAAAATGTTTGAAATGTCTAACCAATATCTTATGTTTAAAAATTGTACTAGATTTACTATTCTACTTTAACAACTTAGAGAAATTTGAAATTGCCAATTCCATGAAGTCTGATATTAGCAATTTCATATTAATTTGAATTTGGAATATTTAGGCCTTCTGATACTATGGGCAGCATTAAGGATTTACAAATGACAATGCTAAAAGAAATTTAAAAAATGTGTGTGATTTCAGTATTTTATCAATTGACAGCTACATGTTAGAAACACATCACAAAACTCAAGGAAATAAAAAAATTACCAAAAAAAAAAAAGATTTTTAAAATAATGTAAAACAAGAAATAGAGATATAAATCATACATCAAATAGACATAACTTCTGTCAATCCAGATATTAGTATGCTTTATTAGTCAAAAAAGGAAAAGTAATTTCTTATCACTGTCATTAAAATCGAGGGGCATAATATATTTAATTATCTCATACAAAAAGTATTTGAAAAGTGAGAATAATAGTTAAAGTAACGAAAGTTTTTCATAAACTAAAGGGTTGAAAACTAATATTTAAAAGGTAAATGAAAATTTCCAACAGAACTCACTTCTAAAACCCTTTGTTGTAGTTCTGATAACTTAGTTATACCAAACAAATCTTCATATTTCCTTAACCAGAATTGCATCTTTTCTTCCCAATGCTCTTTTTTCACTAACTGGATGTTATGAAAGTAAAAACAAGAAGTGTGAATATTTCTTTCGTGATAACATTTCGCACACCTACCAGCAGCTCTTAAAGTTTTAAACATTACTGTTGTCTTTATAATGATTTATTTAAAATCGTTCTATAAAAAGTATGGAAAATGTATAAACAAACAGACAACTGACGGAATTTCGCAGTCTCAAAACATGTGTTTGAAAATCGAAGTAGAAGTTCTTACACAAAATGGTTATGGTCGGATAAATTTTATATAATATTTCATTTTAAGAAAGAATTTGATAGAAATTTTTAAATATTTGCTAACATTTTATTCATTAAAACCTACTAAAAATATCGAATTGATAATTTTTTGACTAAAAGCTACTTACTAACGGCTTAAATTTAAACCGTTCCGGAACAATTTGTTCCTTTTTTAATTTGGCATCCAGCCGAACCAAAATAAAACAAAACCGCAATTGACTTAAAATTTATATTCGTCTCTTGAAGCTTGTGCTTATATTTTAAATGGAACTGATGAATTTAGATACAGCGTGGATTGTAATTACTAAAGTTTTAAAGCGAAACGAAGCAGAAGTAATTTTTTCTATTCATTTATTCTTGATATTGCCTTCCATATAAATATTGGAAATAGTCTGTCAAACCCATTTCAAACCTTGCAACAGTTTTCTACCATCGCACTTACGTTCCCTATACTCCCCCACTTATTCATTTAGGATTGAAAACCGTTGCATAAAGTTATCAGAACTCCATACAAAACAACTTCATTAATCAAATAATTTTATTTGGAACTGTGTTTTATGATTGATATATTTTCAAATAATCTTTGAAAAACTTGTTTTATTACTTATTTTATAATATATTGAGCATGTAGAGTAAATTTATGGCTTATCAAAAATGAGAGCACATATTTAATGCCAAACAACATCAAAAACAACATTTTAAAAATATTTATGTAATATTTATTGAAATGTTTTGATTTTCGATACCTCTACAGACATACTTAACCTTCCAGCGGGTACGCCTGCACAAATGTTATGACAAACAGGATTTTTTATATCCTGTTTTTTTATTCGGTGTCAAAATGCTGCTATTCCTAATGACAAATGCTAATGTCATTGCTATTCCTTCATGCGACCCCTCTCATCAGGATTAAATGAGTTTATCCAAGTTTCAAGATGTTTTATGCTTCTGTCGCAAAGTTTATGCAGCGCTCCCACTTGTGTAACTTGATAAATTTTTTCACGTCTTAACGTTTCAGTTTGATAATTATAAAACTAGTGCGGATTAGGGCGACTTAATATTTAATTTTACATTATTGAAGATATTTGATATGTAATAAGCCTGCCAATAATCCACCAAGTCAAAGAAATTTTCTTGAAAAACTTAACGTTCAGTCTTATGAAAAAAACGCCTCACTACTCCAGCCCAAAAAGTCTGATCTTCGCCATATATGCCTTAACATGTCTTTAAGTTTAAATTATACAGCACAACCTGAAAAAGCATGTGAACAGCAACCAGAACTGAGAAGAAGACTTGTGTTTTTTTGTTTGGAAGAAAAGAAAACGATTATCAGAATCCATGAAATGCAGTAGTTGCAATATATAGTGTACTTGTAACCGTCACTCTCTAGCAAAAGTTCAATGTTTCATATACAAGGACAAAGATTAGAAACTAAGATGAAAGTCTTTGTTGTGCAATCTTAGTTTGTATTATCATTTTTTTATATATTGCTTAATGCCTTTTTTTATAAAATAAGATTATTAAATCTCGTTACTTTCTCCGATTTCAGTATAATTTTAGATCTTGTAAATAATATTAAAATTAATTTTCATTCTTGATGAAGAGATTTGCTTTTCTAACATGTCTTATTAGTATTATGAAATAATTTGCAGCTGCCATAGTAAAAATGAAGAAAATTTTCTGTCGTAAAAAGGACAACATGCGCCTGCTCGTGTGAAATATTTTAGTGCACCTGCTGGAAGGTTAAACACAAAAATTTGTTTAAGCATACTATAGATTTAGTATATATATGTGTTTAAATATACTATACCAATGTTATTTTCTTCTTCTAAAATACTATTCTGGGTAGGTTTTAATGTTTCATTGTTAATGATTTTGAATTTAGATTCTCGTTGTTTTATCTTAATATTTTCATCTATTTTTTTAAGTGAAAAGGTAATGTCATAAAGAAAATGCTGTGCATCCATTAAGAATGTGCGTTTAATTTAACTGTCATTTTCTTTAGTTGTTTAGAAAATTTATAATAAAATAAAATGATAATATTGCTAATAAGTAAAGGAATAGGTAATTGGCAAAAAAAAAAAAAAAAAAATTGTAAACACTAGTGAACATTACCAATAATGGTGTTCCTATGCCAGTTACTTTAAGGTAACTGGCATAGGAACACCATTATTGCTAAATAGCATAATTATTCTGCTGAACCTATTTTAATATGAGTATTTCTTCAAGTAGATGGTGTTGCTAAAAATTATTTCTTTAATTTTCTAAAATTAATTTATACATTTATTTCAGTTAGCTCCAACCAGAGATGAGTTTACTTCAGCTGTATCTGTTTTACACCAAAATGGCATGGCTCATATTATTAAGGAATGGTTCCTGACAACATTTCAAGAAAATATGCATGACTTCATTATTCCTGAATTTTGGAAATGCTTTGCAAACTGTGAAGAGGGAATCTTCTGGAAATTTCCTTTTGCTCTAAACTTTCTTTATAACCAGTTTCAAAACTATTTTCCAGTAATAGAAGAACTTCAAAATTTACAAAACAGACTTGTGGAACAGATACACACCTTACCTCCAGACGGACAGAAAAGTTTGAAAAATAATACTATATCATTGAAAGATGAGTTTTTTTCTGTGGCCAGGTGCTTATTATTTGCAAAATGGCCGGTAGACTTCAGAGCAGTACTTGTTGAGTTTTTTTCCTTGTCTTTCAAATCATACCAGTCAACGTCTCAAGTCTCAAAAGGTAAGCTGTGTGTTGTTATCTAAAATCTCCTATATTTATAATCAATTGAAACCACTATTATTTTCTTATTTTAGAAAATATATTTTTTATCAGTTTGAGTTCTCTCTAAAAATTATACTAACTAATTTAATTGCTCCAGTGATAATAAATCAGAAATGTTTTGTGAAATCTAATTTATATTTATATGTGTATAATTCATGGTATTCTGCTATAGATTATGAGGGTTATCCAGAAAGATTTGTCCAGGCGGATTTCCCATTATTCCAACAGGTGGCAGGGTATGCATTACAAAAGGCTAGTGTGCATGCCTTAGAGATTTGGCTTTTAGTTATTACTTTCTTGTATATGAAGTATACAAAGAGAAAGTATTGTAATCGTCAAAAAATTCAAACTCGGGATTTTGACGAATCTCATTGTTTTAGACCTCCCTGGATCCGAAAAACACAATTTTTTAATTATGTTTGTCTGTCTGTCTGTGAACACGATAACTCAAAGACTATTGGAGATACAGAGATGAAATTTGGTATGTGATCTTTACACTTCATTTATAGGTTTCTTTCAAATTTTGGACAAAATCCATTTACAGGAAGTCTGTCTGTCCGTCTGTGTTAATGTGAACGTGATAACTAACAAACTTAAATAGCTAGATGGATAAAATTTGGCACACAGTTTTATCATCATGATTGTAGGTCCGTATCAAATTTTGGGCCATATCTGTTGAAGGGTTGATTGTCTGTATAATCGCATATTTTTAATCACAATAACTTCTTAACAAAATTACTTCGATAAATGAAATTTTGTATGTGGCCTTCTTACCTTGATTGTAGATTTGTGTCTAATTTTTGTGTCATTTGGTTAAAAAAAGGCATTCAAATTGCATAATTAATTTTTCTAATTCGATTCTCCATGCATACTGGTAGCAATCTTTGTGCATGCGGAAGCTATTGAGTGAATTATGTCACTTTGTCCTTGAGCTAAAGAGTGAAACCTAGCAGTGTGTGATAGATGCGTTTTAATCGGTATGCATCTCTTAGAATTTGATTCTTTACCTAAATATTTTACAATCACTATAATCTACAATGAAAAACCTTCTGATAGTCTTTGGATTCTAGGTTAGGGGCCGTCCACAAATGATGTCATGCTTGGAGGGGGGGGAGGGGGTTCGTGAAATTGTGACAAGGGAGGAGGGGGTAACAAGAAGTGTGACATCACATATTTTCATTAAAATAAAAACATTTAAAATCAGCAGGTTAAATTTTGAAATTACCAGAATTTGAGGGTATTCTTTTAATCGGGGCTAAAACAACTTTCATGTGATTTTTTTCTCCACTCATATTCCTTTCTTTTCGAGAATGCATTCAGGGTAGGTTCTGAGAATATGGTAGCAGCAGAAATTCTTCATCATTAGAAGAAAACTTTCCCTTTCACACCCTTGAAATGTTCAACAAAAGATAAGTCATCCCACCTGGGTGAGTGGTAGAACTGGTAGTGACACAAACAGGTTGATCTTATTGAGGCGTGTTTTTTGTAAAACCAGCGTGAGTGGTCTCCCCTAAACTTTCTCGTATACTTCCCCAAAAAGGTGCTGTATCTCCTCCCCCCACGTGGATAAAAAAATTCGAACCTACTGTAGCCCAGAATCCAATGACTATCAGAAGGTTTTTCATTATAGATTATAGCGATTGTAAAATATTTAGGTGAAGAATTATTTTCAAAGAGATGCGTACCGATTTCCACTCTTGCCGGCTCAAGGACAAAGTGATGTAATCCTTCCGCTTGCACAGAGATTGCTACCAGTATGCATGTGCATGGAGAATCGGATTTAAAAAAAATTGAGTATGCAATTTGAACGCCTTTTTTTTAAAACTGATTGAAACAAAATTTAGGCACAGATCTATAATTAATTTTAGCAACCGTCATACCAATTAATATTCATCTAAGCCAAAGGGTTCAGGAGATATAATTTTTACAAGTATGCAATTATACAGACCAACAAACCATCAACCCTTCGACGGATTTGGTTCAAACTTTGATACGGACCTACATCCATGATGATAAAACTGTGTACCAAATTTTATCCATCTAGCTATTCAAGTTTTTGAGTTATAGTGTTTGCATGACTGCGGACAGACTGACAGACTTCCCGTACACAGATTTTGTCCAAAATTTGATAGAAACCTAGAAATTATGTGTAAAGATCACATACCAAATTTCATCCCCATAGCTCTAATAGTTTTCGAGTTATCATGTTCACAGACAGACACACTGATACACATAATTCTAAAATTGTGTTTTTCGGACTCAGGGAGGTCTAAAACGTGGAGATTCGTCAAAATCTCGGGTTCAAATTTTTTGTTGATTGCAATACTTTCTCTTTGTATACAAGAAAGTAAAAAATTCAATCTGTTTAAGAGTATTTTGTGTTCATAAAGTAAAGATAAGATTTAAAGAAAAATATATCAAATTCCAAAATACTACTGTTTTCAATTGCTTTTTTATATTAATATTTTATTACTATTGTATTTTATTTAGGTTTTTTGTTGTAAGCCTTAATCTTATTTCATATAAAATAAGTACACATATAATCATTATTATTGTTGTGCTCACAAATATCATTAAAACACATAGTTAAAGTTTAAAAATAAAATTTGAAATATGATCTATAACTTAGTGCTTTGTTTTTGAACTGCAAGTATGTTTATGTAATATAGCGTGACATGTGACAAGGGGGGGGGGAGGGTATGGTGAAGTGTGACACCCCAGTGGCAGAATCACCGCGGCGCTGCGTCGTATGTCGCAGATTTTGGACAGTGTCTGCAGACTATTTTGTAATAAAGTTTATCATGTGCTCATAAAATAAATCCAATCATGAAAAATATCAAAGTTATTAATCACATTTGCAAAAGAACTTAACAATTACTATATAATGCACATTGAATCCTCCGACCCTTGCGCAATCATCGTCCCTCCCCCTCTTTCTTCCCTATGCTGAATGGGATCCCCAAGCGACTGCGATTTGACCTTGAAGTACGCTAAGTGCCTCATATCGGTATTGGTCTTGGCCAATGTTTTCTACGCGTTTCATTCTGATACGTTTCTGGCACGGAGCTTTTGTTCCTGGAAATAACACGGGGTTTTTACTTTAAGATGGATGCATAAATAGATAAAATTCGCTGTTTTGATTACGATGCTACATCAGTGGCGAATCCAGGGGAGGGGCTATCGGGCTGCAGCCCCCCCCCCCAGAGCTAAACCAAAATGCTTGATTTAATTTAAAATCACTACAACTGTTTGATTTAATTTTCATTTTAAAAAATAGTAATAAAATCGTGACAACATTGCTTTCTGACTGGACAGGCTCAAAAATTTTCCTACTTTTCTAGTCATTCCACTGCACTTGTAGCGTTGGCGCGGTCGAAAACATTTTTTGACCAGTTATTTCATTGTGCTTTTTATTAAATTATCGAAAGTATTGTAGTGTTCTTTATTATTCTTATTGTCAGGAGAGGAAAGTCTGTAATGTTAAAGTGTTCTGATTTATATAAGCCATGAGGTTTGACATTTGTCACTACGATACAAAATTTTTATGACCTCAGCCCCCCCTCCCCCCCGAATCCTGGATTCGCTACTGTGCTACATTATTACGAAAAAACTTAAAGCAGCATTATTTACGCCAGCAAATAAACCTCCGAAGTTTCGATCGATCTCTACGCCTGCAATTCAATCATTTTTTTAAAAACGGGAGCGAAAAAATTCTAAAATAGATCAAGACGAGGAACAGAGTTCAAGCCGAGATTGCCCCAATTTTAAATGTTCTAAGCCCGATCTTTTGGGAAATGAGGAAGAAGAAATTATTTCAGAACAGACGGACACTACCAAAATTACCAGTGAAATTCCGGATTCCCTTAAGTCGCCCAGTCCCAGTGTCACAGAATTGCTGCAGAAATTAATGATAAATCAGATAAATGTGCTAATAAGTTTTAAAGTTTTTGTTTCATAAAAAAAGCAATTATTTATTGCATTTTAAATTAAAAATATACAAGAAAGACATTCTTTGATGTACTTAATTTTTTTTTTACAATAAAAGGAGGCATAAATTTTTAAATAACATTTAACATATTGAAGAATATTTCATTTACATGAGCGAAATGTTTTTTTCGATGTTTCGAAAAAATCACCAAAACAGAAAGACACCAAGTGCTATGTCTAAAACGGAAAAGTACCCAAATATAATTTTCTGTATAGGTATTTGTATAGCATGCTTTAATATTACTTCTGAAACAACTTGATACTTCATTATTATT